>ML341998.1:0-69970 GCA_005239505.1 Nicotiana paniculata
GAGGGGTGCCTTCGGGAACGCGGACACAGGTGGTGCATGGCTGTCGTCAGCTCGTGCCGTAACATTAGAGCCATTTTCTCACTTAGTTACCAACTTCCAATTCAAGTGCCACCGAATAAATGGTAGCTTCAGATGAGATAAACCCCTGAGTCCAACGCCGAAGTGACGGGCCCCTTTAGAAGATAGGGGGCGGCTTTCTTGTGGTAGTAATTGCGAACATCTCTCCCCTTCTCTTAGCGTGCACAGTTTGCTTACATGCCGCCTTAGGCACTCGTGGTTTACAATTATAGCTTTCATAACTGTTTGTTTCTTTTTATTTTCTTTTTTTTTATCATCTAGTCAGATGTTTGGGGCAGTGTAAGTGATCAAGGGGTAGTAACTCATATCACGGGAGGAAACTTTGCGCAAAGTTCTATTACTATTAATGGGTGGCTCTGCGATTTCTTATGGGCATAATTCTTCTTAGGTCAGGGGCGGCCGGACCAGGGGTTACCCGCGATTGGTAATGGCACAACCAGAAGAGGAGTAGGGGAGACAAGGTTAGGCGCTGGGTAGCGCAGCGCATCTGTTTCGGGTACAGAGGCGACGAGGGGTGCTAACCCGGCCACCCAACCCAGAAGGTCAAGGGCAGGCCGGCCATAGGATCGAATCCTGCCACCTTTCTTGTGGATCATCCTGTGGTTACCGGATGATGGGAATAACAAAGCAGAAATTTGGAAATGGGCACGAAATGTCAAAGGCTACCACATCAAGGTGACAGGATTCGAACCTATGTCCCTCTGTACCCAAAACAGATGCGCTGACCAGACTGCGCTACACCTCGTCTCACCACCCCGAAGCATATAAATCCACCCGATCGATGAACACTCAAACCGAACTCGCCCATCCTTTTGGGCACAAGGATGCGAGAACCAATCCGAATCGATTCTTCGTTTCCTTGCCCTATCATCCGTTGATCCCCAAACACGATCCTAACTTAATACTTGGGCTTTTGCTCAGACTTCAAAGCTCCAGAATAACTTGAATTCATTCCATAACATCTACATAGATCGGAATCACTCCTACAAGGCATAAAACACATAATTAGTGCAAAACACAAGCGATCAAAGCTCAAACTCAATTAAAGTGCAGTAAATTAGAGTGTAATAAATGACTAAAATACGCAATTATAGCCTATCATCAGCGCCCCATGCAATTTTTACACCCTATTGGTTGTTCTCGGCCCAATAATTATTTGTGTGTCGATATCTTTATTGGGCTGGGGTTGATTCATAACAGCAACAACTAAGGCGTGATCCCCATGGTATGCCTTTAGGAAATGTCAAATCTTTGACATTTGAATTAGGGTGATTAACAACTTTGTTCATTGGAGAATTAAGTTGAACTTCCAAGAACTCAGCCCCAATGTCACCACATTTGATTCTGGCATTCTCTTTTAGACTTCTTGCCCATGGATAGTAATACGTTAATGTTTTTGACAAAAGCTTTGCTGGAATATTTGATAGCTGTTTAGGTCCATTTGGTATGATATAAATGATAGTGATCAGGCCTTTATCAAGAAGGGAAAGTTTGTGCCATTTTTGTGTAGGAGAGAAGGGTTTGGAAATTGCTCATGGCATTCTTGATGCACTCGACATTGCAAAAACCTCAAGATTAATAACCCTTTCTTATCAGTTCTTTACAACTAAGCTAGCTATACATATACACACACGAGCACTCAAACGTTGAAATAAATTTGGAAACGAGGATGGGAAAAGTTTTGTGATGGATTTTATTGGGTGGATAATGCACATGTCACAGTTGGGGATGTAGCTCAAATGGTAGAGCGCTCGCTTTGCATGCGAGAGGTACAGGGTTCGATCCCCTGCATCTCCACTTTTGACGTATCTGTTCTTTTATTTTGATAAAATAATCCAAATTGGTATTATTAGGACTTGGAAATTTTGTGTTCCACCCCTAGTAACTTATTGTACTGTTTTTTCAAAAAATAAAAAAAAAAATTATTGAAGTTTGGAAAGAAAAAAAACTGACTGAATTCAAAAAAAGAGGATTTTGGAAGTGAATTTTCTTTCGTAGTTTATAATTTGCTGAGATATGACTCGTGAAACATCATATAATTGTTATTTTCTTATTATGATAATAAATTCTATTTTAAATATATTTTGAATTTTGTTTATTTGGAGCACTTTATTTTGCCAAAGAGATGAATCATACATTTGATTAAAAATTTATTTTAATGAGAAATTATCGGTATTCTGTTTAAATGCCGAAATTTATTTATCAAAATAACTTACATGCACCAAAGGAGAAACGGGTAAGGGCGCTCGACAAGAATCCAACGTTCAGAAACCGTCCGATCAGATCCCATCCAACGCTCCTCATTTCAGAGGTTAAAAAAATAAAAATAAGACCGTTAAAGGAAGCGGCATGTTAAGCTACTATAAAACTTTGACGAATCACCTCAATTAACCCCTCTCTTTGCATTCACAATCTGTGAAAAAACCCCAAAATTCGTAGAGCAAAAAAGATTATTAGAAGTAGAAAAGCACGAAAACTAGAAAAGAATCAAGAATTGAAGAAAGACATTGAAATGGCTAACAGAGACGCAGTTCCAAAAACTTTACCCAAAGGTGAGTGAAAATAGTCTTTTTCCTCATCCCCTTTCTCCTATTAGGTGTTTTTCTTGCATGAGGTTTAATTCCTTGTTGTCAATATGTTTCTTTTCTTCATACGGAATCAATATTTCCAATTATTTGTTTGTTGTTGTTTCTTTAGTTGGGATTATTATTGAAAGAATTGTTTGGGTTTATGTTAATGCAAATGGTTAGTATTTGTGCGTAATTCACCATCCGCACCAAAATTTTGGCTATGTTGATTGATCATATTACGAGTATCAGTCTTTCTTGGGCGTTTCCCATTAGTTTGGTACCTGTTGATATGAGTAGTAATTGTTTAAATTACTGGTAATGAAATTCTAGAGAATTTTGAAAACTGACTGTCCTTTTATTTAGGATTCATGTAAATTTTCGTTCTATTTTTTTGTTCCCAGAATTTGCTTTTGAGCCAAAGAACTCATTTTCTTTGTCAAGGTTTAATTTCCCTGTGTTGCATACTATTAGTGAGTTTATAATCTTTACTAATGTGTGACTTTGAGATATTTAGTTGGAGGGGGAGAGTGTAAGAAGAAGAATGTACAAGCAGACACAAGAAATAGGCGTGCTTTGGGAGATATTGGAAATCTTGTCACTGTTCCTGCTGTTGGAGCAAAGCCTCAAACTAAGATTTCTCGCCCCATCACGAGGTAGAACTAAGAATTTTATGCATTTTGGTTTCTTCTTTTATAGCCGACCCAATTTGTTTGAGATTGAGGCATAGTTATCGTTCTTGTTGTTGGTTTTCTCTTGTATATGGCCGTGTAACTTAAATGAAAACTTGCACTATTCAGGAGGTTTGCTGCAGACTTAATAGTTAAGGGACAAGTACCAGTGGAGAAGAATAAGGTAGTTTACATCATTATAGTGTGGATAATAGTTCTTGTAAAAGTTTTAAAGGATAGCGCTTGGATGACTTATTATTGACTTGGTTTGTTTGTAGAAAAACCCTCCAGTAGAAGTTACCAAAGGAGTTGCAGCAAGGAAAGGTGGTGTTTCAACAAAAGCAGAAGCATCTAAAAAGGTTTTTGTCAAAGCAAAAGCAGAAATAGCTACTGTTAAACGCGCTGATGAGGATGTGAAAACCATTGAAGAGGAGATCCCTTTGAACGGAAGAAAAGTAAAGAAGAGCGGAAAGACTCTAACTTCTGTTATAACTGCAAGAAGCAAGGTTGTTCTTTTACCTCTTCTTCCCTTAGCTGAAAAATGTACTAAGCAAGATCTGTATACTGTACAATTGACCAATTTTGATCTTTTAGGCTGCATGTGGACCCCTCAACAAACCAAAGATACAGATTGTTGATATTGATGCTGCTGATGTTGATAATCACTTGGCTGCTGTGGAATATGTTGAGGATATATACAAATTTTACAAGCTTACAGAGGTATGGTGAATATCATCTGTCTCTTTACTGGATAAAATTCAGTTACTTTAATGTGAAAAATAGTTTTGTGACTTTATTGTTGTAGTGGATAAAGTTATATTGGGAAAAAGTCCTGTTATTTTGACGATTTGGCTGATTCAGGACGAGGGGCGACCGTGTGATTACATGGATTCACAACCAGAGATCACTTCCAGTGTGAGAGCAGTTGTTGTGGACTGGCTGATAGAAGCACACAAAAGGTTTGAGCTGAGTTCTGAAAGCCTATACCTCTCAGTTAACATAATGGACCGTTTCCTTTCAAAGGAGACTGTCCTCAGAAGGGAACTTCAGTTACTTTGCGTCAGCTCAATGCTTCTTGCCTGCAAATATGAAGAGATTTGGCCTCCAGAGGTATAATATAAAGTATATTCTGAAAATGTGTTTAATATGTTCAGTTCAAATAAGGAGTAATAAGAAGTGAAAAGGACAGTTCTCTGCTATTTATGTATCTGCAGGTTAATGACTTCCTAACAATAACAGACAATGGTTATATGAGGGACCAGATACTTGTAATGGAGAAAGCAATCTTGGAAAAGCTGGAGTGGTATTTAACTGTTCCAACAGCATACGTCTTTCTGGTTCGTTACATTAAAGCTTCATTTCCGTCTGATCAGGAGGAGGTATTGATCTATTCATAATGTGAATTGTGCTACTTAAGAAAATAAATACAGCCGCTTTAGCTGATATACATGTTTTCCTTTGTTTTAAAAAAAGATGGAGAATTTGACATTTTTCTTGGCTGAGCTCGGGCTGATGAGCTACAAGACCGTGATATCATACTGCCCGTCAAAGCTTGCTGCTTCTGCTGTTTATGTTGCTCGTGCTACTCTCAACAAGAGTCCTAGATGGACCAACACACTGAAGCACTACACCGGCTACTCAGAGGACCAGCTGATGTAAGAAAATAGTTTAAACAATTCCCATTTGGGATTGGTAACTCCCTATAATTAAAGCACTAATTGGATTTGTATTGTTTGAAACAGGGAATGTGCAATGGAATTAGTTAGGTTCCACTCAGGTGCTGCTGAAAACAAGCTGGGTGCAGTTTATGTGAAGTTTTCAAGTCCAAATAGAGGTGCTGTTGCCCTCCTTCCCCCCCTGCAAGAGATCTTCTCTGGAAGTAAGATTGTGAGTATGTGAGATCATGTCAGCTATCTGATCTCTCTGTTTTGAAACCTGAAAAATTCATACTACTTTTATATGATTACTTACTAGTGAAGTCATGTCCCCTTTTTAACATGTATAGTTCTGTGGATATTGAATTTTATTGCTTGGTTTCAATAATACCACTTTTATTCTTGGAATTTTTTCATTCCTATACCATATATGAAACTGTATTACCAAAAATGTCCATGTTTAACATATTACCCGCCATGGACATATTTTTCGTACAAAATATATACAACTCAATTAAAACAGAATCCTTTCAGTTGTAACATTCCTTTTTTAGGCGCGGGAATTTGGGATAGTAAAGTATTCTTCCGATATTTTCTTCAACGCATTACTCGCCATTAATTAAGTCTGTTTCTCTCACAATTTCGACACTACGGTTTTTCGAAACTACTCTGTTTTCACTGTTTATTCTGGTTTCACAAGCAAAATCGAATCAATTAGCTAAGTTGTACTGAATCACGCACAATAATGTCGAAAATAGCTATTATGCTTCAGCTAAATGGGAATTGAGATAGCTTTGGGAGATACAGAGATTTTCATATCGATGGAATTGTGGTTAGCGAATATGCAAGTTATAGCCAATTCTACAATCGCAGAGCATATAATGATTGATATATCAGAAAAAATAATCGAAATCAAATACATTGTCAACGAACATTGTCCTCCAATGGCAATTAGGAACGATATGGGAGTTCGAGTATACATGGAGACGAAAAAGGAAAACAAAAGCTTAGGAATGTATCCACTATGTATAACACTACGTGATTTCTGTTTGGAATTGAGTATCTCTAATTCGAACACAATTGCAGGTTTGATCTATTATACCAGTAGCGAAATTTGTTTATATCTCAATGTTCTACAATATTTCTACAAAAAAACTACATAACATGTGTAGATCAATATAAAGTATTAAAAATTATTTGTTCTATAATTTTTCTACAATATTTCTACAAAAAACTACATAACATGTGTAGATCAATATAAGTATTGAATTTCATTTGTTCTACAAACTTACTACAAAATATCTACAATATAGTTCATAACTGTATTTAGCTTTAATTGATTGCAGGTTTGATCACGCTCAACTATGTCTAATAAAAGACTAAATGGGCGTTGCAAATATAATCCGGGGTATTATGCCCAAAGTCGATCCCACAGAGAATTTACGTATCAATCAAGTCTTTAGAATACGCAACTTTTACTCAATCAATTCTCTCAAGACTTTTTAATATAAATTGGTGATGTTCTACTAATTCTACCGACAATAATAATAACTAGCAATTACTAACAATGTGTTGTAAATAATGATGATAAAGGTCTAAGGTTATGGTTTCCCCCGTTAGTGAACTTACTTCTCGGATACTTCTTATAGTTTGATTAGTTGTCTCTATCAATCATGAACACTCTATCTACCATAAATCTCTCTCAAGTAATTATGATAATTTACTAGACACACTCTCTCAAGTTATGCTAGCTACATTGCATTACAGTTCACTTTAGATTGCACCAGAGGTATCGTTATCTCTAATCCAACCCCTAAACCCTCGGTTATGACTTTCGTCTATACTCCGGGAGTGATGTTGTTCGAACAACTACCTAAATATGCACCTCTCTCAGGTAGATACATAATAAATAGGAACAACTAATTTAGGGCCCTTTCAATCAACTACAACAAGAATGTAGTTGAACAAATAGAGATAAATCAACCAAACAAAACTATATTAATAACACAAGAGGTTTATCCCCAACGGGTTCTACCAAAACCCTAGTTTAAAGAAATTAGCTAGACATGTTCATAAGAATCAAACCCAAAATAAATTGCATAATTGAACTACAAAGTAATGAATAAAAGATGTAAAAATCAATGTTTTGTCACTTCAATGGTTTTCTCTCTTTGAATCCTTTTGAACCCTTCGAATTCTTTCTCTTCAATGACTTCTCCTCATCGAATCCCCTCTAAGTTGTGTTTTTGGGGTCTATTTATATGTTTGGGGCAAACCCTAAACGTGTAGGAGACTTCTATTCCAACCGGGAAACACTTAAACTCGTCAAAACTCGGAATTGACCGGAACATGGGCCTGGCGTTTGGGCCCTAGTGCCTGGCTAATGCCAGGCTAAGGATGGTGTTTCAGCTCTAACGCTTGGCTAACGCCAGGCTAAGGCTGGCTTTTCAGCTCTAACGCCTGGCTAATGCCAGGCTAAGGCTGGCTTTTCAGCTCTAACGCCTGGCTAACGCCAGTCAGGGTCAGGCATTTGGGCTCTGGCGCCCGACTATAGCCCGGTGCACTCCTCCTCGCCTCTTGAGCGTATTTTCGATGTATTTGCATCCATTTAGCTCGGTTTCCATATCCAATTCACCTACATATGAAATAGACTCTATTATGCACATAAAAAGTGTATTTTTATCGTTAATGCACATAAAATGTAGGGCATATAACATATTAAACCATGAATTCTAGCCTCGCATCAATCATACTCTCAGGTTTAGAGTTACAATCGTTACGTATCTCAAAACAGCCCAAAAGCTACTCCGCGATGTGCTTGCCCCTTGAATTGGCTCCCAAATGCTCCGAATCTAACCAAAACCGGATTAGCATCATCAATATACGCTAACGGAACAAAACCCAATCGAAAGATACAAATTTTAACATAATTCTCGAAATTCGTCCAAACCCGAGCCCCGAGACCACGTCTTGAAATTCGATAAAATTCACACCACTAGAATCCTCGACCTTCCACGATTCTATACATTCCTAGAACACTAAAATCGGACCAGAATTGCCCACTCAATTCCTCAAAAGAAAATTCCAATCCCATGCACCTAACCTCCCAAAATTTGGGTTTAATTTCAACAATTTTCCGGTTTAATTACTTAAAAAACGATATAGACACGAGTTATGAACTTGAAAACCTTACCTCTAAGTGAGCCCCTTTGATTTCTTGTTCAAACCCTCTCAAATAGCTCTGAACTCGCTCAACAATGGAGGAAAAAATGAGCTAATCTCGCAAATAGGGCCTTTAAAACATTCTGCCCAGCAGTTAAAATCCCTTCAGTGCGATTGCGACTCAACCCACGCGATCGCTATGCACATTCCAGACCACTATACGCGATCGCATAGAACATATGACCATCTCACACACGCGCCTCAGAACCTCTACGCGATCGCACTACTTCACCTGCTCAACCTATGCGATCGCAATCCTAACCACGCGATCGCATAGAACAAAAATGCCTGGCCCATTTTTTTACTCTACGCGACCGTGGATGATTCCACGCGATCGCAGTGAAGAATTTACTGATGCTAAAACACCAGAAAACAGTAAACTTCTTAAGGCCAAAAAGTGCTCGTTTGAGCATCTGAAATACACCCGAGGCCCCCGGGACCTCAACCAATCCTACCAACACACCCCATAACATCATTCAAACTTAGTCGAGCCTTCGAAACACCAAAAACACCAAAATTACATCAAATTCAAGCCTATGAACTTTGAAACTTCTAAATTTCGCCAATGATGCCGAAATCAACCAAAACACGTCCGATTGACCTGAAATTTTGCACACATATCCAAAATGACATTATGAACCTGCCCCAACTTCCGAAATACCATTCCAACCCTGATACCCTATTTTCCATCGCCGACCAAAAATTGCTAAAAACTAACTTTCGCCAATTCAAGCCTAATTCTACACTGGACATCAAAACTTCATTCCGAACACACTCCTAAGTCCCAAATAACCTAACGAAGCTATCCGAGCCATAAAATACGCATTCCGAGGTCATTTACCAATAAGTCAACTTCCAGTTGATTTTTCAACTACTAAGCTAATTTAAGAGACTAAGTGTCTCAATTCTCACCACGACCACTCCGAACCCAATCCATCCGACCCAACACAATATAAACAGGCTAAGTAAATATATGATAAAGCATAAATGGGGGAAGGGACTAATCTCACGAAATGACCGGCTGGGTCGTTACAATTTCATTATATTTCATTGTCTTTTTTTTCATTGTATTTCAATATCTCCCGCTGTATTCTATGTATTTCATTGTATTCACTATCTCTCTATATTCCATAAATGTATTCATATATTTTTTTAATTAATATAATTTATATATTCAGATGTATTATATAATTTCTCTGAAGATTGCTATGCTTTTAGGGTGTTTATCGATTGAGCATATTTTCTATAACTGGAAATACAAAATTTTGTGTTATAATTGAGTTTGTTGAGTTATATTAGGGACTTATTATGTTAATTGATTCACTTTCCTTTAAAAACAATGTAATCCCCTGTTTCACGCCGTGAATATAGTCGAAATACAATAATTTGTCTAGCTGTAATCCCATGTTTCACGACATGAATACAGTCGAATACACTCAAATACAAAAATGTGTTAGCTGTAATCCCCTATTTCACGCTTAGAAATGCTACTGTATTCATGAATACAATTGCTTAAATACATCGAATACACTCTAAAAAATCTGAAAACATAGCTATAGGAAGTAATATAGTAAATAGTAGCTACAACTAGCTAATAACCACTAAACAATAGTGGTTTGTGAAAATTTCTCTATAAGGATTACTTACCTCCTATAGCAAAGGTTGATACCTTATTTATTTTAAATAAATACTCTTCTAAAAAATTATATTTCATAGCTATCTTTTGATTTCTTATAACCAAATATCTATTTATGGTCACCTCCTATCTTTAAGCCATACAATAAGCTTTATATTATTTTTCTCTCTCATATCCCTTCAAATTTCTCCTATCCCCTACCCCATATCTATTCTCCCCCTCTCTCTCTAGTTCCCGATGTCTTCTCCTCCGCCAGATGCTTTCTCGCTTTCTCCATATCTATTTTTCTCGCTTTGTATTATGGTCACCATCATAGGAGCCTTTCCATCATGAATATTCAACGGTAGCATTACAGCAAGGGCAAGGAATAATAGCAGCGCCGAGCTGCCGCCTTCAATAAGGAGAAATTGGGCGACGTCAGCACTGTAGTGGCGGGCGATTTCACGGCCAGTGGCGTGCCACATTCTCTGATGCAACATATCGGATCAATAAAAACCTTCGTTATTTGCCGGTAATTACGTGCTAATCGGAGGCAATTAGAGGCAACGGTGACAGAGAGCGACGACTGGATATTGATGCTGCTTCAACGAGACGACATTAGGGTTGTTCTTGAAAAAAGATGACGGAGTTGGGGGCTGAGCAACTTGAATTTTCTGTTAATATTTTTCAATGTATTTCAATGTATCTCGCTGTATTTCATTTTCTAATATATTTTAATGTATCTCGCTGTATTCTATGTATTTCATTATATTTCATTGTCTTTTTTTCATTGTATTTCAATGTATCCCGCTGTATTCTATGTATTTCATTGTATTCACTATCTCGCTATATTCCATGAATGTATTCATATGTTTTTTTAATAATATAATTTATGTATTCAGATGTATTATACACTTTCTCTGAAGATTGCAAAGGTTGATACCTTATTTATTTTAAATAAATACTCTTTTAAAAAATTATATTCCATAGCTATCGTTTGATATTTTATAGAGAAATATCTATTTATTGTCACCTCCTACCCTTAAGCTATAAAATAATCTTTGTATTATTTTTCCTCTCATATCCTGTAACGACTCGACCCGTCTTTTTGCATTATCGGACCCCGTTCCCCTAAATGAAACTTTCCACTACGGCTTTTTATGATTTATGACTTGCGGGGACTGGTGGTCCGGGATTCGGAGGTGTTTAGAGTGCAATAGGAACAATTGGTTCCTTAAGGTTGGCCTTTAAGACCAAGTTTGACTTCGGTCAACATTTTGGGTAAACGACCTCGGAATCGAGTTTCGACGGTTCCGGTAGATTTGTGTGATGATTTCGGACTTGGGCGTATGTTCGGAATGGGTTTCTGATTATCGGGGGGCATTTTGACGCCCAATATTGATATAAGAAGTTCCTTAAGTTCATATTCTGGTTTGGGGCGTGTTTTTGTGTTATCAAGGTCCGAACGGAATTCTGAGATCAGGATTAGTTCCGTTATGTTAATTATGACTTGCCTGCAAAATTTGGTGTCATTCCGAGTTGTATAGGTCGGTTCGGCGCGTTGTTAGCAAAGTGTAGAAATCTTAAAGTTCTTAAGTTTGGTTCTTGGGGGTTTGGAGGTGTGATTTTGAGTTTTAGCGTTGTTTTGGGTGTTTCGAAGGCTCGAGCGAGTCTGTATTATGATTTGGGACTCGTTGGTATATTTGGACTAAGGCTCAGGTGGGCCTAGGTGCCTCCCGGGCACCTAACGGGGCTAAAACCCAACTAAAATAGCTGCTGGAGCACCTGTTCTGGTGTGACCGCAGGTGCGGTTACCCAGTCGCAGGTGCGGGACCGCTCCTGCGATCCCTAACATCGCAGGTGCGACCCCCAGTGGTCTGGCCAATAATTGCAGGTGCAGACAAAATTCCACAGGAGCGGAGCCGCAGGTGCGGTCTCCACTCCGCAGGTGCGGGCCCAGGCTCCCCAGTCTATTTCCGCAGGTGCGGTCCTCGAGCCGCAGGTGCGAAAGCACTGTCCAGACAATTTTGCTCATTTCTTCTTCTTCCTTGGGGCGATTTCCACCATTGTTGAGTGGCTAACGACCTGGTCATCTAAGGTAAGTAAAGTCTACTCTAATCTTAGCTTCATTCATGGATTTCTAGCTTAATTATCTACATAAATTAGTGAAAAATCAAGAATTGGGTAGTAATATAGAGCTTGTGATAATTTGAGAATTTAACAGTGAATTTGCTATGAAATCAAGTAAGAATCGTATATTAATGATCCTTAGGCTCTGGGTGAGTGTTCCCTTCGATAATTTGTGGAATCCGAGCGTGTGGGCCCGGGGTTGGATTTTGTGAATTTCTCAGGAATGCTGAATTATTGAAAAATTAGGATAATTTCCCTACTTTGAGCATGCATTGATGTCATTATACCGTATTTGGCTAGTTGCGAGTCCTCGGGTGTAGAGTTCGGAGATTCGGGCGCATCCTTGGTCCGTGGGGTAGTTTCGACACGAGGTGAGTCTCTTTTATAACCTTGTAAGGGGGAATTGTCCCCGTAGGTGATCTAAATGCTATATGTGATAATTTGTGGGGGCTACGTGCGTACAAAGTGACGAGAGTCCGTACGTAGCGACTATTACTATTATGTCCGGGTAGTTAGGCCCACATCATGCCTTGTGTTTTACTTGATATGAACTATATGCGTGCTGAATGTACATTTCATATTGCTTACATCCTCGAAGTTATGAAATTTGAGAATACTTATAAGAAATTGATCATGGAAAGGTATCCTCTTTTTAAAAAAGGAATAATGTATGTGCATGTGACTACTTCACAATTTGTATTCCGCGAGCGGAGTGTGATTCCCCCCCCCACTCTTATGAGAGACGTACTTTTGGGACGGGCCGATCGATCCTTCGGCAGTGCGTAGAGAGATTGAGAGATGCACTTTCGGGACGGGCCGATCGATTCTTCGGCAGTGCGTAGAGAGATTGAGAGATGCACTTTTGGGACGGGCCGATCGATCTTTCGGCAGTGCATAGAGAGATTGAGAGACGCACTTTTGGGACAGGCCGATCGATCCTTCGGCAGTGCGTAGAGAGGTTGAGAGATGCACTTTTGGGACGGGCCGATCGATCTTTCGGCAGTGCATAGAGAGATTGAGAGACGCACTTTTGGGACAGGCCGATCGATCCTTCGGCAGTGCGTAGAGAGGTTGAGAGATGCACTTTTGGGACGGGCCGATCGATCTTTCGGCAGTGCATAGAGAGATTGAGAGACGCACTTTTGGGACAGGCCGATCGATCCTTCGGCAGTGCGTAGAGAGGTTGAGAGATGCACTTTTGGGACGGGCCGATCGATCCTTTGAAGTGCATAGAGAGGTTGAGAGGTCCTCGGCAGTGCACGAGCGTGACTATCTTAGGACTCCGACCGCTTGTCCTTACCCTGCATGCGTATGATTTATTTGTTATTAAATTTCATGCAATTGATTCGACAGATTTTTGGAACAAGTGAAGTGGTAATTGTTTATTTATCCCCAACATTTTTCATGGATTTCAGTATCTTACGTATATACTTGTTGCTTCATTGTCCTTACATGCCTACTATTTTATTTACATTTTATTAAATTATACTGTTGGACCTTAGTTAGTGTCATGTCGACCTCTCGTCACTACCTCTTCTAGGTTAGGCGGGATACTCACTAGGTACATATATATTTATATACTCATGCTGCACTTCTGTACCTAATGGTACAGGTTCTGGGGCAGGTGTTTCTGGTTATCCGACCGGGGCTTGACACATATGGACCTGAATCCACGGTGAGCTGCCTCCCTTGACGATTCCCAGTTGTGCTATGGAGTTATCTTTTGCTTATTCGTGTCTATATCCTTTCAGACATCAGTACATCTTGTATCATCTTTTGTATATCCTACTAGATCGCCTATTGACTTGTGACACTAGTTCATGGCACGCACGTAGTAGATTCTATTTTGGGACTGTATATATATGTTGGATCACGATCATTTTGGTTGTATGTATTTAAAATGGTAAGTGCTTCCCTTTTTATTTAAACAAGCTAAGTGTAAAACTTTGGGAATATGTGGGGTTAGTATGTTAATAAGGAAAATCTCACTAATAAACTACCGTTGGCTTGCCTGACCCCGGTATTGGGCGCCATGACGACCCGTGTAGGATTTTGGGTCGTGACATATCCCCTCAAATTTCTCCTATCCCCTACCCCATATCTATTCTCCCCCCTCTCTCTCTAGTTCCCGATGTCTTCTCCTCCGCCAGATGCTTTCTCGCTTTCTCCATATCTATTTTTCTCGCTTTGTATTGTGGTCACCTCCATAGAAGCCTTTCCAGCATGAATATTCAACGGCAACATTACAACAAGGGCAAGGAAGGCAAGAAATAATAGCAGCACCGAGCTACCGCCTTCAATAAAGAGAAATCGGGTGGCGTTAGCACCGCAGTGGCAGGCGATTTCACGGCCAGTGGCGTGCCACATTCTCTGACACAACATATCAGATCAACAAAAACCTCTGTTATTTCACCGGTAATTACGTGCTAATCGGAGGTAATCAGAGGCAACGGTGACGGAGAGCGACGATTGGATACTGATGCTGCTTCAACGAGACGACATTAGGGTTGTTCTTGAAAAAAGACGACAAAGTTGGGAGCTGAGCAACTTGAATTTTTTGTTAATATATTTCAATGTATCTCGCTGTATTTCCATGTATTTCATTGTCTAATATATTTCAATGTATCTCGCTGTATTCTATGTATTTCATTATATTTCATTATCTTTTTTTCATTGTATTTCAATGTATCCCGCTGTATTCTATGTATTTCATTGTATTCATTATCTCGCTATATTACATGAATGTATTCATATATTTTTTTAGTTAATATAATTTATGTATTCAGATGTATTATATAATTTCTCTGAAGATTGCAAAGGTTAATACCTGTAACGACCCGACCGGTCGTTTTGCATTATCGGACCCTGTTCCCCTAAATGAAACTTCCCTTAGAGACTTATTATGATTTATGACTTGCGGGGACTGGTGGTCTGGGATTCAGAGGTGTTTAGAGCGCTATAGGAACATTTGGTTCTTTAAGGTTGGCCTTTAAGGCCAAGTTTGACTTCGGTCAATATTTTGGGTAAACGACCTCGGAATCGAGTTTCGTCGATTCCGGTAACTTCGTATGATGATTTCGGACTTGGGCATATGTTCAGAATGGGTTTCTGATGAACCGGGAGCGTCTCAGCGCCCAATATTGAAATAAGAAGTTCCTTAAGTTCCTATTGTGGTTTGGGATGTGTTTTTGTGTTATCGAGGTCCGAACGGAATTCCGATAACGTGAATAGTTATTTTATGTCATTTATGACTTGCTCGCAAAATATGGTGTCATTCTGAGTAGTATAGGTCGGTTCTGCGCGTTGTTAGTGAAGTCAAGAAAACTTAAAGTTCCTAAGTTTAGTTCTAGGGGTTTTGAGGTGTGATTTTGAGTTTTCCGTTGTTTTGGGTGTTCCAATGGCTCGAGCGAGTCCGTATTACAATTTTGGACTTGTTGGTATATTTGGACGGGGGCTCGGGTGGGCCCAGATGCCTCCTGGACACCACACAAGGCCAAAAAGCAGCTGAAATAGCTGCTGGTGCACCTGCTTTGGTGTGACTGCAGGTCCTGGTGCCCAGTCACAGGTGCGGGGCCGCTCCTGCGGTCCCAGCCTCGCAGGTGCGACCCCCATTGGGCAGGCCATTTCTCGTAGGTGCGGATAAAGTTCCACAGGAGCGGAGCCGCAGGTGCGGTCTCCACTCCGCATGTGCGAGCCCAGGCTTCCTCGTCCATTTCCGCAGGTGCGAGCCTTTGCTCGCAGGTGCGGTCCTCGAGCCGCAGGTGCGGAAACATTGTCAGACAGTGTGTTTTTATACACGGGATTTAATTCATTTTCCTTATCTTCTTCTTCTTCTTCCTTGGGACGATTTCCACCATTCTAGAGGGGCAAACGACCTAGTTATTGAAGGTAAGTAAATTCTTCTCTAATATTAGCTTTATGCATGGATTACAAGCTAAATTAGCTACCTAAATTGGTGAAAACTAAGGATTTGGGGTAGTAACCTAGGGCTTTTAAAAACGTAGGAAATTACCCGTCAATTAGCTATGAAATCGAGTGAAAATCATGTATTAATGATCCTTAGGCTATGGGTGAGTATTCCCTTCGAGAATTTTTGGAATCCGAGCATGCGGGCCCGGGGTTGGATTTTAGAATTTCTTCAAGAATGGTGAATTTGGATAAGTAATAGGATAATTCCATGCTTTGAATATAAATTGATATATTTGTATAACATTTGGCTAGTTTCAAGTCCGTGGGTGTCGAGTTCGGAGTTTCGGGCGCATTCTTGACCTGGGGAGTAGGTACGACGCGAGGTGAGTCTCCTTTCTAACCTTGTAAGGGGGAACCATCCTCCTAGGTGATTTAAATGCTATATGTGATAATTGTGGGGGATACGTACGTACAAAGTGACGAGAGTGCGTAGGTAGCGACTATTACTATTATGTCCGGGTAGTTAGGCCCACATCATGCCTTGTGTTTTACTTGATATGAAATTATGCTTAATAAATTAACATTACATGTTGCTTATTTCCACGAAGTTATGGAATTTGAGAAATTTTTTTTGTAAGGAATTGTTCACTGAAAGGTATTTTCTTTTAAAAAGAATAATGTGTGTGCATGTGACCGCTTCGCAATTTACATTCCGCGAACGGAGTGTGACTTCCCCCACTCTTGTGGGAACGGGCCGTACGCGATGTTGGATTGAGAGATGCACTTTTGGTACGGGCTGTTCGACACTCGGCAGTGCATAGAGAGGATTGAGAGATGCACTTTTGGTACGGGCCGTTCAATCCTCTGCAGTGCATAGATGTGAGTACTTTGTGGAGAGGTGAACTTATAGTTCGGGCCGTTCGACCCTCGGCAGTGCACGGACATGACTATCTTATGACTCCGACCTGTTGTCCTTACCCTGCATGCGTAGGATTTATTTGTTAATAAATTCATGGATATTGATCTGACAGATATTTGGGGAAAAGTGAAGTGGTAATTGTTTTATTCATTCCAAGTATTTTCTTGGATTTCAGTACTTTACATATATTTGTTGCTTTACTGCC
This sequence comes from Nicotiana paniculata, assembly GCA_005239505.1. Classification (NCBI taxonomy): domain Eukaryota; kingdom Viridiplantae; phylum Streptophyta; class Magnoliopsida; order Solanales; family Solanaceae; genus Nicotiana; species Nicotiana paniculata. The sequence goes on from ML341998.1 coordinate 16,972, forward strand.
TTTACATGCCTACCGTTTCTATTATATTCTGTTAAATTATACTGTTGGACCTTAGTGAGTGTCATGTCGACCTCTCGTCACTACCTCTTCAAGGTTAGGCGGGATACTCACTGGGTACATATATATTTATGTACTCATGCTACACTTTTTTACTTAATTGTATAGGTTCTAAGGCTGGTGCATCTGGTTGTCGGACTGGAGCTTGACTTGATATTAGACGGACCTGACTTCACAGTGAGATGCTTTTCTCTTGGCGATCTCCGGCAGCACCATGGGGTTTTCTTTTGCTTATTTCCCGTCTATTTCCTTCAGACAGTGGGACTGTATGTTATATCTTTTGTATATTCTATTAGTATGCCCGTAGGACTTCTGACACTAGTTCCTGGCACACACGTGTTAGTTGTTTTGGATTTCGGGTTTGTATATATAGTGGCTCACGCCTCTTCATGACTGGTTTTTATTTAAAACTGGCTATTTATCCTTGTCGAATCATGTTTTAAGTTTTAAAAAAACTGAGTATATTTCAAAGTGTTTAATCTAATAAGAAGGAACCTTTAGTAAATTGAGAGTTGACTTGCCTGACCCTGCTGTTGGGCGCCATCACGACCTAAGTTAGGATTTTGGGTCGTGACAACATGGTATCAGAGCACTAGGTTCACGTAGGTCTCACTAGTCACGGGCAAACCCAGTAGAGTCCTACGGATCGGTAGAGAGACGTCTGTACTTATCTTTAGGAGGCTATAGGGTGTTAGGAAACCTCTCTTTGTTCTTATTATATCGTGCAGTCGATGATTTACTAAATTCATTCTTCTATTCTCTCACAAATGGTGAGGGCGCGTGCATCTGATGTTCCAGACCCGGGAAGGGCCGCTACCCTTGCTGTCCGAGGCTGCGGCAGAGGCCGGGGGTGGCACTGGCCCGCGGTAGGGGATGAGGGCGTCCCAAAGCTATTCCGATTCCACCACCAGAGGAACCTATTATAGAAGGGCAGGACGAGGTGCCTCCGGCAGATCCTGCATCAATAGACTTCATGATGGCGCCAGGCTTCCAGGCAGTCATGGGCCGTATGATGAGATTTATGGACACTATGTCCCAGGCTGGTTTATTTCCAGCATATCCTGCCACTTCTCAGGTGGGATGGGGAGTCTAGACCCTTACTTCCCAGGATGCAGGCCAGACGACAACATTACATCATACCCTGGGTACACTACCCGTGGGTGGGGTCCAGCTTGTTGCAGAAGCACCTGAGCCCAGACCAGCTACAGACGGTGATCCGCAGAAATTATTGGATAAATGGACCCTATTTCACCCTCATGTATTTGGGGGTGAGCGAGGCGAGGACGCCCAAGATTTTGTGAATAGGTACAGGGACAAACTGCACAACATGAGGATACTAGAGTCCCACAGAGTGGATTTCACTACCTTTCAGTTGGAGGGCAGAGCTCGTAGGTGGTGGCAGTCCTATATTCTCAGTAGGCCAACAGATTCTCCTCCTGTCACTTGGGAGCAGTTCACGAAGATGTTTCTGGATAGATATATCCCACCCTCTGAGAGGAAAGAGCTGCGGTATCAGTTTGAGCGCCTAGAGCAGGGGCAGATGTCAGTGACAGATTATGAGGATAGATTTTCCGAGTTGTCTCGCCATGCACTCATGATACTACCTATTGGTGCAGAGATTTGTGGCTGGGTTGTATCTAGGTATTAGAGCCACCATTGCCCGAAAGGTGGATATGTGTACTCCTTATCAGCTCGTGATAGAGATTGCTCGCAGGATCGAGGGGTATCGGTCGAGGAGCAGGGAGCAGGGGCAGCGGGATAAGAGGGCTGGATTCTCTGGAGATTTCAGAGGCGCCCCAACTAGGGGCAGGGGTCAGTATAGCAGTGGTCAGCCCAACATGCCTTTATATTCGGCACCTTCACCACCTCGCCGAGGTGTTCCAACGAGGCCTCATTTCAGCGCAATGCCAGAGCGTTCCTACCGTCCTCCAGCTATTCAGAGTTCACAAAGTGGTTATCCCAGTCATCCGAGATCCTCCGACCTTTACTTCAGTGCTATGCCAGAGGGCTCTCATCGCCATCCGGCCATTCAGGGTTCTTCTTCGGGTCAGCATACTATGCTACCTGGGAGTTGTTATGAGTGTGGAGAGCCAAGTCATATGAGGAGGTAGTGTCCCAGGTTTTGGGGCAAGGCCGTACAACAGGTTTATCAGCCGATGGGTCCGGCACCAGCAGTCCGGCCACCTAGAGGTAGAGGACAGGTCGACAGGGGTCGTCCTAGAGGTGGAGGCCAGTCGGGGGGGGAGGGGTCAGGCAGCTCCTGTTCACTCTGGTGGATCAATGCAGTGGCCTCAGACGCCGTGATCACAGGTATTATTACAGTATGTGGTAGAGAGGCATCAGTGTTATTTTATCCAGGGTCCACTTATTCCTATGTTTCAGTCTTATTTGCTCATTTTCTGGATGTCCCTCGTGAGTCTTTGGGTTATCCTATTTATATGTCCGCTCCCGTGGGAGATTCTGTGGTTGTAGACCGGATTTGTTGGTCCTGTGTGATTTCATTTTGTGGGTTCGAGACTCGAGTGGATCTCTTATTGCTCGACACGGTTGATTTCGAAATTATTTTAGGCATGGATTGGCTATCTCCTTATCATGTCGTGCTAGATTTCCATGTCAAGATAGTTACTTTAACCATTCCCGAGTCGCCTAGGCTGGAGTGGAGGGGTTCCTCAGTTAGTGCAGCCAGCCGGGTTGTTTCATTCCTGAAGGCTTGACATATGGTCGAGAAGGGTTTCCTGGCCTATCTTGCTTATGTGCGGGACACCATGCCGAGTCTCCGATGATTGATTCAGTTCCAGTTGTTCGAGAGTTTGCTGATGTATTTCCTTCGGATCTTCCGGGCATGCCTTCGGATCGTGATATTGATTTTTGCATTGATATAGCTCCAGACACCCAACCTATATCTATTCCTCCGTACCGTATGGCCCCGAAAGATTTGAAGGAGTATCTTGAGGAGTTGTTAGCTAAGGGGTTCATCAGACTGAGTGTATCACCGTGGAGTGATCCAGTTTTATTTGTGAAGAAGAAGGATGTGTCTATGCGGATGTGTATTGATTACCGCCAATTGAACAAGGTTACCATTAAGAACAAGTATCCTTTGCCGCACATCGATGATTTGTTTGACCAGTTGCAGGGTGCTAGTGTGTTTTGTAAGATTGATTTGAGATCGGGGTATCATGAGTTGAGGATTCGGGCTTCAGATGTTCCGAAGACTGCTTTTCGTACGAGATATGGCCATTATGAGTTCCTGGTGATGTCCTTTGGCTTGACTAATGCCCTAGCAGCATTCATGGACTTGATGAATAGGGTGTTCAGGCCGTCTATTGATTCCTTTGTCATTGTCTTCATTGATGACATTTTAATTTACTCACGTAGCTTGGGGGAGCACGAGCAACATTCGAGAGTTGTGCTCCAGACTTTGCGAGAACAGAAGCTATATGCTAAGTTCTACAAGTGTGAGTTCTGGTTGGATTCCGTGGCATTTTTGGGGCATGTGGTATCCGGAGAGGGAATCAAGGTTGATCCTCAGAAGATCGAGGCAGTTCAGAGTTGGTCGCGTCCTACTTCAGCTATAGAGATCAGGAGTTTTTTGGGCCTAGCAGGCTATTATCGCCGATTTGTGGAAGGTTCTCCTCTATTGCAACTCCATTGACTAGATTGACTAAGAAGAATGCCCCTTTTCGATGGTATGACGAGTGTGAGGTGAGCTTTCAGAAGCTCAAGACAACACTGACCTCATCACCAGTTCTAGTATTGCCTTCCAGTTCTCGGATGTATACAGTATATTGCGACACTTCGCACGTTGTCTTGGGGTGTGTATTGATGCAGGAGGAGAGAGTTGTTGCTTATGCTTCACACCAGCTGAAGGTTCATGAGAAGAATTACCTTGTGCACAATTTGGAGTTGGCGGCGATTGTTCATGCTCTTAAGATTTGGAGGCACTACTTGTATAGAGTGTCCTGTGAGGTTTATACAGACCACCGTAGCTTGCAGCACTTGTTCAGGCATAAGGATATTAATTTGAGGCAGTGCAGATGGCTTGAGTTGTTGAAGGATTATGATATCACCATTGTTTATCACCCGGGCAAGGCAAATGTGGTAGCAGATGCTTTGAGCAGGAAGGCGAAGAGTATGGGTAGCTTGGCTTATATTACAGCGGTTCAGGGTAGGGCCAAAGAGGTTACATTTGGTGAGGATGGTGTTCTGAGACTTCATGGCCGCTTATGTGTTCCTAATGTTAATGGCCTGAGGGAGAGGATTCTAGAGGAGGCACACAATTCTCGGTATTCTGTTCATCCTGGTGCTACGAAGATGTATCGTGACTTGAAGCAACATTACTGGTGGAGGCGGATGAAGAAGGAAATTGTGGAGTATGTGACTAGGTTTCTTAATTGCCAGCAGGTGAAGTATGAGCACCAGAGGCCAGGAGGCCTACTTCAGCAGATGCCCATTCCTGAGTGGAAATGGGAGCGCATCATTATGGACTTCGTGGTTGGGTTGCCTCGGACCTTGCGGAAGGTCGACGCGGTTTGGGTCATTGTGGATAGATTTATCAAATAGGCGCATTTCATTCCAGTGGCTACTACATATACTTCTGAGAGGTTGGCACGGATCTACATTCGAGAGATAGTCCGGTGTCATGGTGTGCTGTGTCCATTATATCAGAACGAGTTGCTCAGTTCACCTCGCACTTCTGGAGAGCGTTTCATAGTGAGATTGGTACCCAGATAGATCTCAACACGATATTTCACCCTCAGACTGATGGTCAGTTGGAGCGTACAGTTCAGATATTGGAGGACATGCTTTGGGCATGTGTGATTGACTTCGGAGATTAGTGGGACCAGTTCTTGCCTTTGGCCGAGTTTGCTTACAATAATAGTTATTAGTCCAGCATTGAGATGGCACCATTTGAGGCTTTGTATGGTCGACGATGTCGTTCTCCTATCGGGTGGTTTGAGCCTGGCAAGGCTAAGTTATATGGCACCGACCTGGTGAGGGATGCTTTGGAGAAAGTGAAGTTGATTCAGGAGAGGCTCCGCACAACACAGTCCAGACAGAAGAGTTAAGCTGATCAGAGGGCGCGTGATGTATCATTTATGGGGGGAGATAGGGTCCTGTTGAAAGTCTCGCCTATGAAGGGTATTATGTGGTTTGGGAAGAAGGGCAAGCTAAGCCCGAGGTTTATAGGTCCCTTCGAGGTGTTGAGGCGAGTGGGGAGGTTTCTTATGAGCTGGTCTTACCTCCCAGTTTACCAAGAGTTCATCCAGTTTTTCATGTATCCATGCTCCGGAGGTACCACACCGACTTCTCTCACGTGGTTGATTTCAGCACTATTCAGTCGGATGAGAGGTTGGGCTACGAGGAGGAGCCAGTTGCTATTATTGATAGACAGGACCACCGGTTGAGGTCCAAGAGAGTTTCTGCCATAAAGGTCAAGTGGAAGGGCTAACTAGTTGAGGAGGCGACCTGGGAGTCCGAGGAGGACATGCGGAGCAGATATCCACACTTATTCAACACTACAGGTATGATTCTAGACCCGTTTGAGGACGAACTTTTGTTTAAGAGGTGGAGAATGTAATGACCCGACCGGTCATTTTACGTTATCAGACCCCGTTCCCCTAAATAAAACTTCCCTTAGAGGCTTATTAAGATTTATGACTTGCGGGGACTGGTGGTCCGGGATTCGGAGGTGTTTAGAGTGCTATAGGAACATTTGGTTCCTTAAGGTTGGCCTTTAAGTCCAAGTTTGACTTCGGTCAACATTTTGGGTAAACAACCTCAGAATCGAGTTTCGTCGGTTCCGGTAGCTTCGTATGATGATTTCGGACTAGGGCATATGTTCGGAATGGGTTTCTGATGACCCGGGAGCGTTTCGGCGCCCAATATTGAAATAAGAAGTTCCTTAAGTTCCTATTGTGATTTGGGGCGTGTTTTTGTGTTATCGAGGTCCGAACGGAATTTCGAGATCGGGAATAGTTCCGTTATGTCATTTATGACTTGCCCGCAAAATTTGGTTTCATTCCGAGTAGTATAGGTCGGTTCGGCACGTTGTTAGCGAAGTCAAGAAAACTTAAAGTTCCTAAGTTTGGTTCTAGGGGTTTTGAGGTGTGATTTTTAGTTTCAGCGTTGTTTTGGGTGTTCCAAAGGCTCGAGCGAGTCCATATTACAATTTGGGACTTGTTGGTATATTTGGACGGGGGATCGGGTGGGCCCAGGTGCCTCTCGGACACCACACGAGGCCAAAAACCAGCTGAAATAGCTATTGGTGCACCTGTTCTCGTGTTACCGCAGGTGCAGTTGACCAGTTGCAGGTGCGGGACCGCTCCTGCGGTCCCAGCCTCGCAGGTGTGATCCCCAGCAGGCAGGCCATTTCTCGTAGGTGCGGACAAAGTTCCGCAGGAGCGGAGCCGCAGGTGCGGTCTCCACTCCACAGGTGCGAGCCCAGGCTTCCTCGTCTATTTCCGCAGGTGCGAGCCTCATCTCACAGGTGCGAGACCGCAAGTGCGGTCCTCGAGCCGCAGGTGCGGAAACACTGTCACACAGTGTGTTTTTATATACGGGATTTAAATCATTTTCCTTATCTTCTTCTTCTTCCTTGGGACGATTTCCACCATTCTAGAGGGGCAAATGGCCTAGTTATTGAAGGTAAGTAAATTCTTCTCTAATATTAGCTTCATGCATGAATTACAAGCTAAATTAACTACCTAAAATGGTGAAAACTAAGGATTTGGGGTAGTCACCTAGGGCTTTTAAAAATGTAGAAAATTACCCGTCAATTAGCTATGAAATCGAGTGAAAATCATCTATTAATGATCCTTAGGCTATGGATGAGTATTCCCTTCGAGAATTTTTGGAATCCGAGCATGCGGGCCCGGGGTTGGATTTTAGAATTTCTTCAAGAATGGTGAATTTGGCTAAGTAATAGAAGAATTCCATGCTTTGAATATAAATTGATATATTTGTATAAAATTTGGCTAGTTTCGAGTCCGTGGGTGTCGAATTCGGAGTTTCGGGTGCATTCTTGACCCGGGGAGTAGGTGCGACGCGAGGTGAGTCTCCTTTCTAACCTTGTAAGGGGGAACCGTCCCCATAGGTGATTTAAATGCTATATGTGATAATTGTGGGGGATACGTACGTACAAAGTGACGAGAGTTCGTACGTAGCGACTATTACTATTATGTCCGGGTAGTTAGGCCCACATCATGCCTTGTGTTTTACTTGATATAAACTATATTCTTAATAAATTAACGTTATATGTTGCTTATTTCCCCGAAGTTATGGAATTTGAGAAAAAAAACTTGTAAGGAATTGTTCACTGAAAGGTATTTTCTTTTAAAAGGAATAATTTGTGTGCATGTGACCTCTTGTGTAATTTAGCAAAAATTGTGTTCTGAGGCCCTAAAAGCCTCGGTTAATCTCACCTTGATGTGCGTGAACAGCCCAAGTGCATAGCCAAGAAATCTTTATTTTGAAATGTGTTGAACAGTGTAATTTATGATAATTAATGAAATAAAGTTGACTTTGGTCAACCTTTTTGGTAAACGGACTCGGACCCGTGATTTGACGGTCCCGTAGGGTCCGTACGAAAATATGGGATCTGGACGTATGTCCAGAATCGAATTCCGAGGTCCCAAGCCCCGAACATGTTCAGTATGTGTTATGTGAGTTATCTATGAAATTTGGTAAGAAACGGACTTGGTTTGACGTGTTTCGGATCAAAATTGGAGAATTTAGAAGTTTATGAAGTTTGAGAAAATTCTATAGATTTTGGAGTTTAATTCATTGTTTTGATGTTATTTTGGTGGTTATATTACTCGAATAAGTTCGTAGGATGATTTTGAAGTCGTGTGTATATTTGGTTTTGATCCCCGAGGGCTCGGGTGAGTTTCGGGGTGCTAAACTTAGGAAAATTCTGGTGTAAATAGGTTGTTGCTGGTGTCTCATGCTTTTGTTCTATGCAATCGCGTAGGTTTAGCTGCGATCACATAACTTTAAATGAGGGGGGAGGTCAGTTTCCTCTATGCGATCGCATGGAGCTGTCCGCGATCGCATAGAGTATAGGAGAGCTGGGGAGGGGGCTGGGTATTTTCCTTCTGCGATTGCACCTTCCCGCCTGCGATCGCATAGCCAAGCCTAGGGACCCCACGCGATCGCAACACCTTTTTCGCGATCTCACTGCACGTGACTCAGTCCCTACGCGATCGCAACTCCCTTTCCGCGATCGCGTAGAGTAAATTCGCCCAATGATTTTTAAGGTTTAAAAACAGAATAGTTACGGGATTAAACCCATTTTTTTCCAAACTTCTTCTTCTCCACTCTTCTTGGGCTATTCTTGGGAGACTTTTCCTCCATAAATTCATAGGTAAGTGTTCTTAACTCCGTTTTCTTTCATTTTCATCAACTATTATTAGAATCTAGGCCTAAAGTTATGGATTAAAAGGTAGAAATTGGGGGTTTGGGTAGATTTAGGGCTTTTGGAATTTTGGGGAGTTCAACCTCGTTTAGGGGTCGGATTCCAAAACAAATTGTATATTCGGGCTCGTGGGGGAATGGGTGATCGGGTTTTGGTCCGAACCTCGGGTTTTGACCAAGCGGGCCCGGGGTCGAATTTTGGTATTTTTGGAAGAATGATGGGAAATGTATAATTAGGCTTTGGGATTGATTTATTGAGTCATTATTGATATGGTTGATTCGTTTATGTCTAGATACTATCATTTTGGAGTTGGATTCGAGAGGGAAAGCAGTGCTAGAGGCTTGATTTGGATTCTTCGAGTTGAGGTAAGTGTTTGGCCTAATCTTAGCTTGAGGGAATAGGTGTTGAGTCATATGTGCTACGTGTTATTATCATGTTCAATGTATAGGTGAGGTGACGGGTACCTATACCTTGTTGTCAAGCATGCCCGTGAGTCACAACATTTAGTATATGTGTTTTTCGTTGATATCCATTGTGTTATGAAGTATATTTCATTTTGAAGATTATTCAATTGTTGGAAGTACTTGGTTGTGAACACTGTTGATTAGTGGTCTGGTTGAGAATTATTTTGTTATTTTGTACGTTCATTGAGATTGGTTATAGCTGTGTCCCTTGCCGGGACGGTGATATTTCTGTTATTGTTCCCTTGCCGGGATGTTGTAAAAATTATGGTTTGTATTGTGGTTCTTCCTTGCCAAATTGTGTTCTGGTTATTGTTGAGTGAGGAAGAGTGTAAAGCACGAAGGGTGATGTCGTGCCACGACTTATATTTAAAAGCAGGAAGGTTAATGCCGTGTCGATATTATGAATTTAAAAGCACGAAGGGTGATGTCGTGCCATGATATGAGAGATGATGCACGAAGGGTAATCCCGTGCCATGATATTGTGAGGTAAATGCACGAAGGGTGATGCCGTGCACTTGTTTTGGTGAGAATGAGAATAAAGCACGAAGGGTGATGTCGTGCCATGATATGAGAGATGATGCACGAAGGGTAATCCCGTGCCATGATATTGTGAGGTAAATGCACGAAGGGTGATGCCGTGCACTTGTTTTGGTGAGAATGAGAATAAAGCACGAAGGGTGATGCCGTGCACTTGTTATTGTGAGGACGAGAGTAAAGCACGAAGGGTGATGCCGTGCACTTGTTTGTTCCCTGTTATTATTTTGATACTAGCCGGTGGTCATGTTCTGTTACTCAATAAGTGTTCCTCCCTTTTGTACCCTAGCATGTCCTCCCCGTATTTGTATTTAACTGTTTACTTCGTGCCGTCATTTCTATTATATATTATTGAATTGCACAGGCATTTATTATTTGTCGTGTCCTAGCCTCGTCACTACTTCGCCGAGGTAAGGCTCGACACTTACTCAGTACATGGGGTCGATTGTACTGATGCTACACCTGCACTTCTTTATGTTGTGCAGATTATGGTATCGGACCGGGTGGACAGTGATCGAGGGAGTGTCCTTCAGTCCATAGGCGACACTGAGGTAGTCCTGTAGGCGTCCGCAGGCCTTCTATTGTACTTCTGAGACAATTGTATTGTTCGTTCAGACTTTGTTTTTAGCAAAATCTTAGACTGTTCGTGAATTTGTGACACTAGTCTTGGGGGTATGTTTAAGGAAATTTTTGTAAGAATTATTATTTAAGATGTTGAATTTCTTACCTTCCCCTTTCTCATATCTATTTGTTCTTATATGTCACTTTTAAAAATGCTAAACATCAAAGGAATAAATCGGAATAACTAGTAACGTTGGCTTGTCTAGCGAGTTCAATGTTAGACGCCATCACGGCCTGAAGGTGGGATTTCGGGTCGTGACATGACCGCTTTGCAATTTACATTCCGCGAGCGGAGTGTGACTTCACCCACTCATATGGGAACGGGCCGTACGCCACGGCGGATTGAGAGATGCACTTTTGGTACGGGCTGTTCGATCCTCGGCAATGCATAGAGAGGATTGAGAGATGCAATTTTGGTATGGAACGTTCGATCCTCGGAAGTGCATAGAGAGGATTGAGAGATGCACTTTTGGTACGGGCCGTTCGATCCTCGACAATGCATAGAGAGGATTGAGAGATGCACTTTTGGTACGGGCCCATGACAAGTTGGTATCAGAGAACTAGGTTTCTTAGGTCTCACAATTCACGCACAAACTTGTAGAGTCTGAGGGATTGATAAGGAGACGTCTGTACTTATCCCCCAGAGGCTGCAAGGTTTGGAATTACTTCACATTTCTTCTTCTCTGTGTGCGGTTTGAAATCTAAATGCTAACTGATTTTCTATTCTATTGTCTCGTAGATGGCGAGAACGCGTGCTTACTCATCTACTGATCAGCAGCCCGATCCTCCTGTTGCAGCTCTTGGGAGGGGTCGAGATGGAGGCCGTGCTAGAGGCCGAGGATGAGCTAGGGCTCAGCCCAGAGCAGCAACACCAGCGGAGGACCTATAGGTAGACTTTGCCGGTTAGGTTCTTGCTCGGGCAGTTCCAGTTGGACCAGCTCAGGTCCCGGAGGGGTTCATTGCCACCCCGGTTCTTCAGAACGCTCTGGTCCATTTAGTGGGCCTTATGGAGAGTGTGGCTCAGGCCGGTCTTCTTCCTACTGCACCAGCCGTCTCTTAGGCTGGGGGAGGGACCCAGACTCCTGCTACCCGCACACCAGAGCATCTAGATCCTCAGTTCCAGACTCCAGCACCTCAGGCAGCTGGAGCAACTCAGTCGGGTTTTGTGGCACAGGCAGTTGAGGGGGCAACCATGTCTGCCGATGCTTTGTGGAGGTTGGGTCGGTTCACCACGTTATTTTCTACTACATTTACTGGTGCATCATCAGAGGATCCCAATGATTTATTGGACAGTTGCTATGAGGTTCTTTGGAACATGGGCATCGTGGAGTCCAATGAAGTTGATTTTGCTACATTCCGTCTTTCTGGTACCGCCAAGACTTGGTGGAGGGACTACTGTTTGACGAGACCAGCTGGGTCTTCGCCTTTGACTTGGGCTCAGTTCTCCTAGTTATTCTTGGAGAAGTTTCTACCAGTTACTCAGAGGGAGGGTCTTCGGAGGCAGTTTGAGTGCCTCCAGCAGGGATCTATGACTGTTACACAGTATGAGACCAGGTTCATTACTTTGGCCTGACACGCTATTATGATACTCCTCACTGATCATGAGAGGGTGAGGAGGTTTATTGGGGGTCTAGCTCGACCTATTAGACTCCAGATGGCCAGAGAGACAGGTACTGATATTTCGTTCTAGGAGGCGGCCAATGTGGCCAGGCGTATTGAGATGGTCTTATCACAGGGCAGTGGTCAGGGGTTTGACAAGAGACCTCACTATTCCGGTCAGTTTAGTGGTGCCTCATCTGGAGGCAGAGATTCCTTTGGCAGAGGTCATCCTCCTAGGCCATTCCAGTCGGCGCTTCAGGTATCCTGCAGTGCACCATCAGCTCCTATCAGTGCACCGCTGCTTCTGAGCTTCCAGGGTGGTTATTCTGGTCGACATGGACAGTTTCAGGGCCAGCAGCCTCAGCAGTAGAGGGATTGTTACTCTTGTGGTGATCCAGGGCACATTTCTAGGTATTTCCCCCGAGCTTCTGGTAATTCTCAATATCAGGGTTCTCGTACTATGATTCCCGCACCAGTTGCCCGCCCACCCCCTCAGCCAGCTAGGGGTGGAGGTCGAGGTGCCAGAGGTGGAGGTCAGACTCATAGAGGTGGAGGACATTCCACGAGAGGTAGAGGTCAGCCCGCTGTAGGTCGACCCAGAGATGTTCAGATCGGAGGGGCTCTGCCCCGGTGCTATGCCATTCCTGCCAGGCCTGAGACTGAGGCCTCTGATGCAGTTATTACAGGTATGGTTTCAGTTTGCAGCAGAGATGCTTGGATTTTATTTGATCCGGGATCTAATTTCTCCCCGTTATTCCTTGAGTACTGCTGTGCATGTGTCTATACCGATGGGTGATTCTATAGTGGTTGATCGAGTCTACCGTGCTTGCTTAGTAGTTTTTGGTGGTCTGGAGACTCAAGTGTATCTTTTTCTTCTTCATATGGTTTACTTCGATGTTATATTGGGGATGGATTGGTTATCCCCCTATTATGTTATTCTGGACTCTCATGCCAAGACAGTGACCTTGGCCTTGCCAGGGGTGCCTCGTTTGGAGTGGAGGGGGGACTCTTAGTCATTCTTCTGGTAGAGTCATTTCTTATATGAAGGCTCGGCGCATGGTCGAGAAAGGTTGTTTGGCCTATATGGCCTACGTTCTTGATTCTAGCGCCGAGATTCCTTCCCTGGAGTCTGTGCCCGTGGTTCATGAGTTTCTAGAGGTATTCCCTGCTGACCTGTCGGGTATGCCACCTGACAGGGATATTGATTTTTTGTATTGAGTTAGCTCAAGGCACCCAACCTATTTCTACTCCGCCGTATCGTATGGCCCCGCTAGAGTTGAAGGATCAGTTTCAGGATTTGTTGGATAAAGGCTTCATTAGGCCTAGTGTTTCTCCTTGGGGTGCCCCAGTATTGTTTGTCAAGAATAAAGATGTCTCGATGAGGATGTGTATTGACTACCGACAGTTGAATAAGCTTACTATTAAGAACAAGTATCCTTTGCCGAGGATTGATGATTTATTCGACCAGCTTCAGGGTGCTTCGGTGTTTTCCAAGATTGACTTGAGATCTGGTTACCATCAGCTGAGGATTAGGGCGTCTCATGTTCCGTAAGACAGCCTTTTGCACTCGTTATGGGCATTATGAGTTCTTGGTGATGTCATTTGGGCTGATAAATGCCCCCGCTGCTTTCATGGAGTTGATGCACCGAGTGTTCAGGCCTTATTTGGACTAATTTGTGATTGTTTTCATTGATGATATTTTGATTTACTCTCGCAACCGAGAGGAGCATGAGCAACACCTTAAAGACGTCCTCCAGACTTTGAGGGATAGTCAGTTTTATGCAAAATTTTCCAAGTGTGAGTTCTGGTTGAGTTCAGTTGCACTTCTAGGCCATGTGGTATCATCAGAGGGTGTTCAGGTGGATCCCAAGAAGATTTCAGCAGTCAGAGATTGGCCTAGACCTACCTCAGCTACAGAGATCCGGAGTTTCTTGGGCTTAGCAGGTTATTATCGCCGACTTGTGGAGGGATTTTCATCCATTGCAGCCTCGATGACTAGGTTGACTCAGAAGAGTGCTCAGTTTAGGTGGTCTGATGAGTGTGAGGCGAGCTTTCAGAATCTCCAGACAGCCTTGATCACGACACCAATTTTAGTTTTGCCCACAGGTTCATGATCGTATACCGTGTATTGTGATGCTTCACGGGTTGGGCTTGGTGCAATGTTGATGCAGGATGGCAATGTTATAGCCTATGCTTCTCGTCAGTTGAAGGTTCATGAGAAGATCTATCCAGTTCATGACTTGGAGTTAGCAGCTATTGTGCATGCTTAAAGATTTGGAGGCATTATTTGTATGGTGTTCCATGTGAGGTGTTCACGGATCATAAGAGCTTATAGTATCTGTTCAAACAGAAGGAGTTGAACATGAGGAATAGGAGATGGTTAGAGTTGCTGAAGGATTATGATATTACCATTCTTTATCATCCCGGGAAGGCCAATGTGGTGGCCAATACTTTGAGCCGGAAGTCAGCTAGTATGGGTAGTCTTGCCTATTTATCAGTCGGAGAGCGACCTCTTGCTTTGGATGTTCAGGCTTTAGCCAACCGATTTGTGAAATTGGAGGTTTCTGAGACTAGCAGTGTTTTGGCCCATCCCGTAGCCCGTTCTTCTTTGTGTGACCGTATTCGGGCCAGGCAGTATGATGATCGCCATTTATGTGTTCTTAGAGATAGAGTCAGGCACGGAGATGCCAAGCAGGTTACGGTTTATGTTGAGGGAGTTCAGAGGATGCAAGGTCGGATTTGTGTACCTGATGTGGATGGTATTCGTGAGTTGATACTTCAGGAGGCCCGTAGTTCCTGGTATTCTATTCATCCGGGCGCCTCAAAGATGTACCAGGACTTGTGGCAGCACTATTGGTGGCGGAGGATGAAGAAGGATATTGTAGCTTATGTAGCTCGGTGTTTGAACTGTCATCAGGTTAAGTACGAGCACCGGAGACCCGGGTGTTTGATGCAACAGATTCAGCTTCCCGAGTGGAAGTGGGAGCGTATCACCATGGACTTTGTATTTGGACTCTCACAGGCTCAGAGGATGTTTGATGCAGTATGGATCGTTGTGGATAGGCTGACCAAGTCAGCGCACTTCATTCCAGTATCAGTTTCGTATTCAGCAGAAAAGTTGACAAGGATCTATATGAGAGAGATTGTTAGACTGCATGGTGTGCCCATATCCATTATATCAGACCGAGGTACTCAGTTTACCTCCCATTTCTGGAGAGTATTTCAGCGAGAGTTGGGCACACAGATTGATTTGAGCATACCATTTCATCCTCAGACGGACGGGCAGCCCGAACGTACTGTTCAGATTTTGGAGGATATGTTGCGAGCTTGTGTCATTGACTTTGGTGGTTCATGGGACCAGTTCTTACCTTTAGCTGAGTTTGCCTACAACAAAAACTATCAGTCGAGCGTTCAGATGGCTCCGTATGAGGGGTTGTATGGTAGACGGTGTCGGTCTCCAGTCGGATGGTTTGAGCCGGGAGAGCTAGATTGTTGGGTTTTGAGTTAGTCCAGGATGCCTTGGACAAGGTGAAGATCATTCAGGATAGACTTCATACAGCTCATTCCAGGCAGAAGAGTTATGCGGATCGCAGAGTTCGAGATTTGTCATTTATGATAGGCGACCGGGTATTTCTTCGGGTGTCACCCATGAAGGGCGTGATGAGATTCGGAAAGAAGGGCAAGTCGAGCCCTAGGTACATTGGTCCATTTGAGATTCTGGATAAGGTAGGAGAGGTGGCCTACAGACTTGCCTTGCCACCTAGTTTGTCAGCCGTGCATCCGGTATTCCACGTATCTATGCTCCGGAGGCATATTGCGGATCCATCTCATGTACTTGACTTCAGTGGTGTCCAGTTGAACAAGGATTTGTCTTATGAGGAGGAACATGTGGCCATATTAGACCGGAAGGTACGATAGTTGAGATCAAAGAGTTATCCTTCGGTACGTGTTTAGTGGAGAGGTCAGCCAGTTGAGACAACTACTTGGGAGTCCGAGCCCGATATGCGAAGCCGTTATCCCCACCTTTTCCCCAATTCAGGTACTTTCTATGTCCCGTCGAGGATGAACGATTGTTTTAGAGGTGGAGATTGTGATGATCCAAAAGGTCATCTTGTGTAATTTAGCAAAAACTGTGTTCCGAGGCCCCAAAGCCTCCGTTAATCTTACATCGATGTGTGTGCACAACACGAGCGTGTAGCCGAAAATTCTTTATGTGGAAATGTTTTGAACAATTGAATTTATGATAATTAATGGAATAAAGTTGACTTCGATCAACCTTTTTGATAAACGGACCCGGACCCGTGATTTGACGGTCCCAGAGGGTCCGTAGGAAATATGGGATCTGGGCGTATGCCCGGAATCGAATTCCGAGGTCCCAAGTTCGAGAAATGATTTTTTAAAGAAAATTGTTTTCTGAAAATAATAAAGACTTTTGAAAATGAACTTTGATGTGAAAACTGTGTTACCGAGCCCGTATTATGGTTTCGAAGCCCGGAACAGGTTCAGTATGTGCTATGTGAGTTATCTATTAAATTTGGTAAGAAACGGACTTGGTTTGACGTGTTTCGGATCAAATTTGAGAATTTAAAAGTTTATGAAGTTTGAGAAAATTCTATAGGTTTTGGAGTTTAATTCATTGTTTTGATGTTATTTTGGTGGTTATATTACTCGAATAAGTTCGTAGGATGATTTTGAAGTCGTGTGTATATTTGGTTTTGATCCCCGAGGGATCGGGTGAGTTCGGGTAGGTGTCGGGGTGCTAAACTTAGGAAAATTCTGGTGTAAATAGGCTGTTGCTGGTTTCTGATGCTTTCATTCTATGCGATCGCGTAGGGTTAGCTGCGATCACATAACTTTAAGTGAGGGGGGAGGTCAGTTTCCTCTATGCGATCGCATGGAGCTGTCCACGATCACATAGAGTATAGGAGAGCTGGGGAGGGGGCTGGGTATTTTCTGCGATCGCACCTTCCCATCCGCGATCGCATTGCCAAGCCTAGGGACCCCACGCGATCGCAAAACCTTTTTCGCGATCCCAGTGCACGTGACTCAGTCCCTACGTGATCGCGTAGAGTAAATTCGCCCAGTGATTTTTAAGGTTCAAAAACAGAATAGTTACGGGATTAAACCCATTTTTTCCAAACTTCTTCTTCTCCAATCTTCTTGGGCGATTCTTGGGAGACTTTTCCTCCATAAATTCATAGATAAGTGTTCTTAACTCCATTTTCTTTCATTTTCATCAACTATTATTAGAATCTAGGCCTAAAATCATGGATTAAACGGTAGAAATTGTGGGTTAGGGTAGAGTTATGGCTTTTGGAATTTTGGGGAGTTCAACCTCGTCTAGGGGTCGGATTCCAAAACAAATTGTATATTCGGGCTCGTGGAGGAATGGGTGATCGGGTTTTAGTTCGAACCTCGGGTTTGGACCAAGCGGGCCCGGGGTCAAATTTTGGTATTTTTGGAAGAATGATGGGAAATGCATAATTAGGCTTTGGGATTGAATTATTGAGTCATTATTGATATCGTTGATTCGTTTATGTCTAGATACTATCGTTTCAGAGTTGGATTCGAGAGGGAAAGCAGTGCTAGAGGCTTGATTTGGATTCTTCGAGTTGAGGTAAGTGTTGGCCCTAATCTTAGCTTGAGGGAATAGGTGTTGAGTCATATGTGCTACGTGTTATTATCATGTTCAATGTATAGGTGAGGTGACGGGTACCTATACCTTGTTGTCAAGCATGCCCGTGAGTCACAACATTTAGTATATGTGTTTTTCGTTGATATCCATTGTGTTATGAAGTATATTTCATTTTGAAGATTATTCAATTGTTGGAAGTACTTGGTTGTGAACACTGATGATTAGTGGTCTGGTTGAGAATTATTTTGTTATTTTGTACATTCATTGAGATTGGTTATACTGTGTCCCTTGCCGGGACGGTGATATTTCTGTTATTGTTCCCTTGCCGGGATATTGTAAAAATTATGGTCTGTATTGTGGTTCTTCCCCCACTCATATGGGAACGGGCCGTACGCCACGGCGGATTGAGAGATGCACTTTTGGTACGGGCTGTTCGATCCTCGGCAATGCATAGAGAGGATTGAGAGATGAAATTTTTGTACGGGCCGTTCGATCCTCGGCAGTGCATAGAGAGGATTGAGAGATGCACTTTTGGTACGGGCTGTTCGATCCTCGGCAATGCATAGAGAGGATTGAGAGATGAAATTTTTGTACGGGCCGTTCGATCCTCGGCAGTGCATAGAGAGGATTGAGAGATGCACTTTTGGTACGGGCCGTTCGATCCTCGACAGTGCATAGAGAGGATTGAGAGATGAACTTTTTTACGGACCGTTCAATCCTCGGCAGTGCATAGATGTGAGTACTTTGTGGAGAGGTGCACTTATGGTTCGGGCCGTTCGACCCTCGGCAGTGCACAAACATGACTATCTTATGACTCCGGCCGGTTTTTCTTACCCTGCATGCGTATGATTTATTTGTTACTAAATTCATGGATATTGATCTGACAGATATTTTGGAAAAAGTGGAGTGGTAATTGTTTTATTCATTCCCAGTATTTTCTTGGATTTCAGTACTTTACATATATTTGTTGCTTCACTTCCTTTACATGCCTACCGTTTCTATTATATTCTGTTAAATCTGTTGGACCTTAGTGAGTGCCATGTCGACCTCTCATCACTACCTTTTCGAGGTTAGGCGCGATACTCACTGGGTACATATATATTTATGTACTCATGCTACACTGCTATACTTAATTGTATAGGTTTTGAGGCTGGTTCATCTGGTTGTTGGAATGGAGCTTGACTTGATATTAGACGGACCTGACTTCACGGTGAGCTGCTTTTCTCTTGGCGATCTCCGACAGCACCATGGGGTTTTCTTTTGCTTATTTCCCGTCTATTTCCTTCAGACAGTGATACTGTATATTATATCTTTTGTATATTCTGTTAGTATGCCGGTAGGACTTGTGACACTAGTTCCTGGTACACACGTGTTAGTTGTTTTGGATTTCGGGTTTGTATATATAGTGGGCTCACGCCTCTTCATGACTGGTTTGATTTAAAACTGGCTATTTATCCTTGTCGAATCATGTTTTAAGTTTTAAAAAAACTGAGTATATTTGAAAGTGTTTAATCTAATAAGAAGGAACCTTTAGTAAATTGAGAGTTAGCTTGCCTGACCCCGCTATTGGGCGCCATCACGACCTAAGTTAGGATTTTGGGTCGTGAGAACACCTTATTTATTTTAAATAAATACTCTTTTAAAAAATTATATTCCATAGCTATCTTTTGATTTTTTATAGCCAAATATCTATTTATGGTCACCTCCTACCCTTAAGCCATAAAATAAGCTTTGTATTCTTTTTATCTCTTATATCCCCTCAAATTTCTCCTATCCCCTACCCCATATCTATTCTCTCCCTCTCTCTGTCTAGTTCCCGATGTCTTCTCCTCCGCCGGATGCTTTCTCGCTTTCTCCATATCTATTTTTCTCGCTTTGTATTATGGTCACCTCCATAGGAGCCTTTCCAGCACGATATTCAATGGCAACATTACAACAAGGGCAAGGAAGGAAAGGAATAATAGCAGCACCGTGTTGCCGCCTTCAATAAGGAGAAATCGGGTGGCGTCAGCACCACAGTGGCGGGCGATTTCATGACCAGTGGCGTGCCACATTCTCTGACGCAACATATCGGATCAACAAAAACCTCCGTTAATTCTCCAGTAATTATGTGCTAATCGGAGGCAATCAGAGGCAACGGTGACGGCGAGCGACGACTGGATATTGATGCTGCTTCAACGAGACGACATTAGGGTTGTTCTTGAAAAAAGACGACGGACTTGGGGGTTGATTAATGAATTTTCTATTAATATATTTCAATGTATCTCACTATATTTCCATGTATTTCATTGTCTAATATATTTCAATGTATCTCGCTGTATTCTATGTATTTCATTATATTTCATTGTCTTTTTTCATTGTATTTCAATGTATCCTGCTGTATTCTATGTATTTCTTTGTATTCACTATCTCTCTATATTCCATGAATGTATTCATATATTTTTTTAATTAATATAATTTATGTATTCAGATGTATTATAAAATTTCTCTGAAGATTGCTATGTTTTTGGGGTGTTTTTCGGTTGAAAATATTTTTTATAACTGGAAATAAAAACTTTGTGTGTTATAATTGAGTTTGTTGAGTTATATTAGGGACTTATTATGTTAATTGGTTCACTTTCCTTTAAAAACAGTGTAATTCCCTATTTCACGCCGTGAATACAGTCGAATACAATAATCTGTCTAGCTGTAATCCCACGTTTCACGCCATGAATACAGTCGAATACACTCGAATACAAAAATGTGTGTCACGACCCAAAATCCATTAAGGTCGTGATGGCGCTGGACACCACTGTCGGGCAAGCCAATCATTTAAATAGTTAATAAAATCTTTATTTTTAAATTCTTGAAGTCACTCCTTTTTCATTTACTTAAATAATAATTAGCGAACTTCCACTGAGAAATCAACAATATCTTTGGCAAATTTAAATAGTGGATATATCCCATAATTTCCCCAGAACCCGGTTTCACAAGTGCATGAGCAAATATCTAAATTATACATGTACTACAATACTTGTCCGGAACACAAACTGGACAAGGAATTTAAAATAAATACAATACATCTGAGGAAGACTCTGTCGGCTGCGGGTCGTCTCCGGATGGTGCAGCTCGTCTAAGTCTCCAAGTCAGTCACATCACTGCGTCAAGCAGGGCCACTATCTATGAATGTACCTGTGCAATAAAAATGCATGACAAGTGTAGCATGAGTACGAAAACAACGTGTACTCAGTAAGTATCCCCCCTAACCTCGAAGAAGTAGTGATGAGAGGTCGGCTTTGACACTTACTACAGGTCCAACAATATCAAGTGCACTAAAGAAATGAATTAATATGAAGCAATGTAAATACATAAGACATACAAGTATAGATTTTGTGGTACAATTTCCCTCTTTACGATTTACTCAACTCTCTACTAGCAAGTTCCCTCCGTAACCGAAGCATATAAATAAATATAGTGGATTTCATCAAAGAGGTTGTCATAATCCAAATCAGGGGAAAAACCCTCAGATGAACTGGCTTTTTTCCAAATATTTCGCACGATTCCATGAGGATAATTTAGATATAGGAAATGCTGAGGCGTATGGCCCGATCCAACATAAAAGTAAACTGTGCACTGCCGAAGGGTCGAACGACGCAAACCATAGAAGCATCTATTAACTTGCCGTGGCGTACGTCCTGCTCCCATGAGAGTGTGGTACATAAATCCTGCCGAGGCGAACGAACCGATCCCATAAGAGTGTGGTACATAAATCCTGCCGAGGCGAACAACCTGATCCCATAAGAGTGTGGTAGGAGGACTTAGCCCGCTCGCGAATCATACATGCGACGTGGCTACACATAGTTTTCTCGAGTTATAAAAGTATTCTTCCATTTCTTTTCAAAACATGATCTTTCAGTGAAAGCTTTCAAGATTTCCATCTTTATAACAATTTTTCGATTCCTTTCAAACAAAATATTTAATAAGTATGCTCAAACCAGACTCTTCACAACACAAACAATAACACAAATAAAGTATAATAACAACAAAGCATGATGTAAGCCTAAAACTACCCGGACATAGGCATAACTAGTAGCTACATACGGACTCTCGTCACTTCATGCGTACGTAGCCCCCACAAATAGTAGCACATATTTAATTAGTTCACCTATGGGGACAGTTCCCTCTCACAAGGTTAGAAAGGAGACTTACCTCGCTCCGAAGATTCATAACCGGCCTCCAAGCCCTTCCGATGACTCAAATTGATGCACAACGCCCCAAAACTATCCAAATAACGGGTAAATCAATGAAAATATACTCCAATACTTACAACAATTCAATTCATATAAATTCCTAACCCCGATCGGAAAGTTGACCAAATTGCTCTCGGGACCACGCGCCCGGGTTCTGAGATTTCTCGAAGATAAACTCTACCCATAGCCTTACTAACTCAAATATAAAATTTACTCTAATTTCATGCTCAAATTCGTGTCAAAATCCAAGAATGCAAATTCTAGGTTTTTCTTCAAAAGTCCCAACTTTTCCACAAATTTTCATGTTCAAATCCATGTATAAGCCTTGTATTTAACTTGGAATGAGTAGAAACAACTTACTTTGACATAGATGACGAAAATCCCTACTTGAAGCTCTCCAAAAATCACCCAACCAAGAGAAAAATGAAGAAAAATAGCCAAGACCTTGGTTATAAAAATGCACACTGCCTCCAGTCAATCCGCACCTGTAGTCACCTCGCCCGCAGGTGCGCCCAAATATCCGCACCTGCAGCTTCCTCCTTCCCAGCCGGACTCCGCACCTGCGCTTCCTTCTCTGCATCTGCGACTTCGTAGGTACGAAAGTAGCCTCACACCTGCGCCCTAGACAAGCCAGCCACTCCCACATCTGCGACACCAAAAGCCGCACCTGCGGCTCCGCACCTGCGACCAAAGCCTCACAGGTGCGGTCACACCAGACACCAGCAGCTTCAGCTCCTCCTCAACTTCAAATTTGATCCGTTAACCACCCGGAATCCTCTCGGGGCCCCCGGGACCCCATCCAATCACACCAACCTGATCCAAAACATATTGCGGACCTTCTCGAGGCCTCAAATCACATCAAACAATGCCAAAACCATGAATCACACTCAAATTCGAGCTTAATGACCTTTAGAATTTCCAACTTCTATATTCGATGTCGAAACCTATCAAATCACGTCCGATTGACCCCAAAATTTGCACACAAGTCATATTCAACATTACGAACCTGCTCCAACTTTTGGAATCGCATTCCGACCCCGATATCAAAATTTTCACTTTTGGTCGGATTTCTCAAAAACCTTCAAATTTCTATCTTTAGCCAAATGACTTCAAAATAACCTACGGACCTCCGAATTAACTTTCGATCACGCTCCCAACTCCAGAATCACCATATGGAGCTATTACCAGACTCAGAATCCCAAACTGACATCAACATCACTAAAATGAACTTCCATAATACACGCCGAAATGCTCCCGGGGTCATCCAAAACCCGATCCGAATATACACCCAAGTCCAAAATCATCATACGAACCTGTTGGAACCTTTAAATCCTAATTCTAAGGTCGTTTACTCAAAATCCAATCTTAGTCGATTCTTCCAACCTAAGTCTTCTGAAATGAGAATTTTCTTTTCAAATTGACTCTTAGCTTCCCGAAATTCAATTCCGACCACACAGGTAATATCACCTGAAATGAAGTTTCTCAAGGCCTCAAACCGCTGAACGACGCGCTAGAGCTCAAAATGACCAGTCGGGTCGTTACAATGTGTCTAGCTGTAATTCCCTGTTTCACACTTAGAAATGCTACTGTATTCATGAATACAGTATCTTAAATACATCGAATACACTCTAAAAAATCTGAAAACATAGCTATAGGAAGTAATTTAGTAAATGGTAGCTACAATTAGCTGATAACCACTAAACAATAGTGGTTTGTGAAAATTTATGTATAAGGATTACTTACCTCCTATAGCAAAGGTTGATACCTTATTTATTTTAAATAAATACTTGTCACGACCCCAAATCCTAACCGGCCTTGATGGCGCCTATCATGGAACTAGGCTAGCCAACCATTTTAGACTATCAATATATATATATATATATATATATATATATACACACACACATATATATATCATAACTTCCCAAAATTTAGCAGATTTTAAAAATAGCAGAATGAGCTGAAAAGAAATAAACACTTTCCCAAAACCTGGAGTCAACTGTCATGAGCATCTAAGACTGAAAAAAAATACAATGTACAACATAGTGGCTTGCTACAACAAAAGTCTGAGGTACCAAAAGACCAAAAGAAACTATGATCTGAGGGAAGGAAAGGACGTGAGATTGGGACGCTGAGAAACTACCTCAATCCTCGAACAACTCCAAGCTCGTTAGAAAATCAACTAGTGAGATGGTCCGGTACCTGGATCTGCACACAGAGGTGCAGGGAGTAACGTGAGTACGCCAACTCAATAAGTAATCAAAGTAACTAAAACTTGAGTGTACTGACGAGCATTTATAAATCATGTAATTCCATATAATGAATAACAATGGGAATGGATAAATCAAGTCAGGAATCTACAATTCCGAATATTTCATAAAACTCGAGTTTCCATTTAAAAATCTCATATAAAAACATTTATCATCAGAGGCTCAGTGTAAAGAAGAGTGAAAACAACATTTTTATAAAATATAAGCCCCACGGGCACAATATTACTCACAATAAAGCCTCTCGGTCACTCGTGACTCCACTATCAATAACTCATGCTCTCACTTAACACTCGTACTCAGCAAGTACCATGAACACACACAACTGCTGCCGCGGGCAGCCCGCTCCACTACTATATATATATATATATATATATTTATACTGCTGCGGTGTGCATTCCGATCCATATATATAACATATGCTGCAGCGTGCAGCCCGATCCATATAATAGCCGACTACGCTTGCTGGGGTGTACAGACTCCTGGAGGGGCTCCTTCAGCCCAATCGCTATATCTGCTGCGACATGAAACCCGATCCAATATGTATATTTCTGCGGCGTGCAACCCGATCCATATATAACATATATTGCTGCGACGTGCAGCCCGATCCATATATAACATATATTGCTGCGGCATGCAGCCCGATCCATATATAACATATATTTCTGCGGCATGCAGCCCGATCCATATATATATATATATATATATATATATATATATATATATATATATATATATATATATATATATATATATATATATATATATATATATATATATATAAAATCTATATTGCTGCGGCGTGCAGCCCGACCCACATGTAATACATAACATATATATTGCTGCGGCATGCAGCTCGTCCCATAGCTATCCTCACATACTCGGCTCTCGGCCTGACTCAGTCACCCTCACAAGTCACTTGGGAAAATTCATCTCAACTCACGGGCTCATCCCAAAAATACTTTTCAGAGTTTTCAAAGCAGTGTGATAACAGTGAAAATAACAACAAGTAGGATACATGATCGATTTCACAGATGTACTATCAGGATAGTGGTAGAATAGTGTCAAAGTACCTCTGGGGGTCTAACAGGTCGGCACAATGCCCCAATCATGGCTCACAACCCATAAACAAGTATAAATTTCTAAAATGCAGGATATCATAAGGTTTCAACTCGAATACGCGGCTTAATAGTCGTTACAGGACGGATCAAGTCACAATCCCTATCGGTGCATGCCCCACGCTCGTCACCTAGCATATGTGTCACCTCATTTACCAAAACAATACCAAATCACGGGGTTCCACACCCTCAGGTTTAGAGTTACATTCATTACTTACATCAAGACAACCCAAAAGCTACTCCGCAATGCGCTTGCCCCTCGAATTGGCTCCCGAATGCTCCGAATCTAACCAAAACCGGATTAACATCATCAATATATACTAAAAGAACACAACCCAATCAAAAATTATCAATTTATACAAAATTCTCGAAATTCGGCCAAACCCAAGCCCCGAGCCCACGTCTCGGAATTCGATAAAATTTACACCACTAGAAACCTCGT
This sequence comes from Nicotiana paniculata, assembly GCA_005239505.1. Lineage (NCBI taxonomy): Eukaryota > Viridiplantae > Streptophyta > Magnoliopsida > Solanales > Solanaceae > Nicotiana > Nicotiana paniculata. The sequence continues at coordinate 42,351 of ML341998.1, forward strand.
TCCCTTACGAGTCTACCCATACCAAATTTACCAAATCCGACCTCAATTGCCCACTCAAATTACCAAAAGAATTTTCTAAATTTTTCCTCCCATTTTCCCCAACTTTTCTACTTTAGTTCCTCAAATTGCATGGTGAAAATCAAGAAAAATTCATGAAATTGAACCAAAAACGATTGAAGAACACTTACCACAAGAACCCCACTGAAAAGCTCGTCCAAAATCTTGTTTCCCCGAGCTCTCTAATGAAATATTGAGTTATGGCCAAGAACCCCCGAATTTAGAACTTAAACTGTCTGCCTAGACTTTTCTTCATCGCGAACGCATCACATTGACCGCGTTCACATAGAACAATCCAACAGGACCCTAATTTTTACTCTACGCGAACGCACCAAAAGCCGTGCGAATGCACTGCTCCACCATTCCAGGCCTTCGCGAATGCATGGGCCCCTACGCGATCGCAAAGGCCAATGGGCCCGGGGTCCTCAGGTGCTTCCTACTCTACGCGAACGCACTCATGCTCCCGCGTTCATGATGACCACTCAACTCAAATCACCGCGTTCGCACCTCCAAGCTCGCGAACGCATAGAAGAAAAATCCCTCAGCTCCCCAATTCCCCTATGCGAACACGTGACACCCTCCGCGAACGCATAAGGAAAAACCTTCTGCAGCAACAACACCAGATCAACTGTCTTCCAAGGCCAAAAAAATCACCCCGTTAACCACTCGAAACTCACTTGAGGCCCTCGGGACCTCAACCAAACATGACAACACATCCCATAACCTCATTCAAACTTCGTCGAGCCTTCGAAAAACCAAAAACAATGCAAAAACACCAAAATCACATCAAATTCAAGCTTATGAACTTTGAAATTTCTAAATTCCGCCAAAGATGCCGAAACCATCCAAACTACCCGATTGACCTGGAATTTTGCACAAACATCCAAAATGACATTACGAACCTTCTCCAACTTCCAGAATTCCATTCCGACCCCGATAGCCTATTTCCACTGCCGACCAGAAATCGCCATAAACTAACTTTCGCCAATTCACGCCTATCTACACCAGATATCAAAACTCCATTACGAACACACTCATAAGTGCAAATCACCTAACGAAGCTATCCGAGCCATAAAATCCACATTACGAGCTTGTTTACCAATAACTCACTCCCAGTTGACTTTTTCAACTATTAAGCTAATTTAAGAGACTAAGTGTCTCAATTCTCACCACAACCACTCCGAACCCGAACCGACCTACCCAACACAAGATAAACAGGCTAAGCAACACATGATAAAGCAGAAATGGGGGAAACGGGGTTAATGTCATGGAACGACCGGCCGGGTCGCTACAATACTCTTTTAAAAAATTATATTCCATAGCTATCTTTTGATTTTTTATAACCAAATATCTATTTATGGTCACCTCCTACCCTTAAGCCATAAAATAAGCTTTGTATTATTTTTATCTCTCATATCCTCTAAAATTTCCTATCCCCTACCCCATATCTATTCTCCCCCTCTCTCTAGTTCCCGATGTCTTCTCCTCCACCAGATGCTTTCTCGCTTTCTCCATCTCTATTTTTCTCGCTTTGTATTATGGTCACCACCATAGGAGCCTTTCCATCATGAATATTCAACGGAAGCATTACAACAAGGGCAAGGAAGGCAAGGAATAATAGCAGTTTCGAGCTGCCACCTTCAATAAGGAGAAATCGGGCGGCGTCAACACCGTAGTGGCGAGCGATTTCATAGCCAGTGGCATGCCACATTCTATGACGCAACATATCGGATCAACAAAAACCTCCGTTATTTCGCCGGTAATTATGTGCTAATCGGAGGCAATCAGAGGCAACGGTGACGGCGAGCGACGACTGGATACTGATGCTGCTTCAACGAGACGACGTTAGGGTTGTTCTTTAAAAAAGACGACAGAGTTGGGGGCTGAGCAACTTGAATTTTCTGTTAATATATTTCAATGTATTTCAATGTATCTCGTTGTATTTCCATGTATTTAATTGTCGAATATATTTAAATGCATTTCAATGTATCTCGCTATATTCTATGTATTTCATTATATTTCATTGTCTTTTTTTTATTCTATTTCAATGTATCCCGCTGTATTCTATGTATTTCATTGTATTCACTATCTCGCTATATTCCATGAATGTATTCATATATTTTTTTTAATTAATATAATTTATGTATTCAGATGTATTATATAATTTCTCCGAATATTGCAAAGGTTGATACCTTATTTATTTTAAATAAATGCTATTTAAAAAATTATATTCCATAGCTATCTTTTGATTTTTTATAGCCAAATATCTATTTATGGTCACCTCCTACCCTTAAGCCATAAAATAAGCTTTGTAATATTTTTCTCTCTCATATCCCCTCAAATTTCACCTATCCCCTACCCCATATCTATTCTCCCCCTCTCTCTCTCTAGTTCCCGATGTCTTCTCCTCCACCGAATGCTTTCTCTCTTTCTCCATATCTATTTTTCTCGCTTTGTATTATGGTCACCTCCATAGGAGCCTTTCCAGCATGAATATTCAATGGCAACATTGCAGCAAGGGCAAGGAAGGCAAGGAATATTAGCAACGCCGAGGTGCCGCCTTCAATAAGGAGAAATCGGGCGGCTTCATCACCGCAATGGCGGGCTATTTCACGTCCAGTGGCGTGCCACATTCTCTGACGCAACATATCGGATCGACAAAAACCTCCGTTATTTCCCGGTAATTACGTGCTAATCAGAGGCAATCGGAGGCAACGGTGACAGCGAGCAACGACTGGATACTGATACTGCTTCAACGAGACGACATTGGGGTTGTTCTTGAAAAAAGATGATGGAGTTGGGGGCTGAGCAACTTGAATTTTCTGTTAATATATTTCAATGTATCTCGCTATATTTCCATGTATTTCATTGTCTAATATATTTCAATGTATTTCAATGTACCTCGACGTATTCTGTGTATTTCATTATATTTCATTGTCTTTTTTCATTGTATTTCAATATATCCCGATGTATTCTATGTATTTCATTGTATTCACTATTTCGCTATATTTCATGAATGCATTCATATGTTTTTTTAAATTAATATAATTTATGTATTCAGATGTATTATATAATTTCTCTGAAGATGTCAAATATTGATACCTTATTTATTTTAAAGAAATACTCTTTTAAAAAATTATATTCCATAGCTATCTTTTGATTTTTTATAGCCAAATATTTATTTATGGTCACCTCCTACCCTTAAGCCATAAAATAAGCTTTGTATTATTATTCTCTCTCATATCCCCTCAAATTTCTCCTATCCCCTACCCCATATCTATTCTCCCCCTGTCTCTCTCTCTAGTTTCCGATGTCTTCTCCTCCGCCGGATGCTTTCTCGCTTTCTACATATCTATTTTTCTCGCTTTGTATTATGGTCACCTCCGTAGGAGCCTTTCCATCATCAACGGAAGCATTGCAACAAGAGCAAGGAAGGCAAGGAATAATAGCAGCACCGAGCTTCCGCCTTCAATAAGGAGAAATTGGGCGGCATCAACACTGCTGTGGCGGGCGATTTCACCGGCCAGTGGCGTGCCACATTCTCTGACGCAACATATCGGATCAAGTAAAACCTCCGTTATTTTGCCGGTAATTACGTGCTAATCGGATTCAATCGGAGGCAACGGTGACGGCGAGCGATGATTGGATACTAATGCTGCTTTGACGAGACGACATTAGAGTTGTTCTTGAAAAAAGACGACGGAGTTGGGGGCTGAGCAACTTGAATTTTCTGTTAATATATTTCAATGTATCTCGCTGTATTTCCATGTATTCATTGTCTAATATATTTCAATGTATTTCGCTGTATTCTATGTATTGCATTATATTTCATTGTATTTCAATGTATCCCGCTATATTCTATGTATTTCATTGTATTCACTATCTCTCTATATTCCATGAATGTATTCTTATATTTTTTTAATTAATATAATTTATGTATTATATTATTTCTCTAAAGATTGCTATGTTTTTGGGGTGTTTTTCGTTTGAGAATCTTTTTTATAACTGGAAATACAAAATTTACGTGTTATAATTGAGTTTGTTGAGTTATATTAGGGACTTATTATGTTAATTGATTCACTTTCCTTTAAAAGCAGTGTAATCCCCTGTTTCACGCCGTGAATACAGTCGAATACAATAATCTGTCTAGCTGTAATCCCATGTTTCACACCATGAATATGTCACGACCCCAAATCCTAACCGGCCGTGATGGCGCCTATCATGGAACTAGGCTAGCCAACCATTGCAGACTATCAATATAAATATCATAATTTTCCCAAAATTTTAGCTGATTTTAAAATAGCAGAATGAGATGAAACAAATACACACTTCCCCAAAACCTGGAGTCAACTGTCATGAGCATATTAGACTGAAAAATACAATGTACAACACAGTGACTTGCTACAACAAAAGTCTGCGGTACAAAAGAATAAAATAAACTATGATCTGAGGGAAGGAAAGGAGGTGAGCTGGGGACGCTGAACATCTACCTCAATCCTCGAACAACTCCAAGCTCGTCCGAAAATCAACTAGTAAGATGGTCAGGTACCTGGATCTGCACATAGAGGTGCAGGGAGTAACTTGAGTACGCCAACTCAGTAAGTAATCAATGTAACTAAAAACTTGAGTGTAGTGACGAGAATTTAAATCATGTAAATCCATATAATGAATATCAGTGGAAATGAATAAATCAAGTTAGGAATCTATAATTCTGAATATTTCGTAAAACTCCGGTTTCCATTTAAAAACCTCGTATAAAAATATTTATCCAACATTTTTTATCAAAGGCTCAGTGTAAAGAAGAGTGTAAACAACATTTTGATAAAATATGATCCCCTCGGGCACAGTATCACTCATAATAAAACCTCTCGGGTAAGCCTCACAGTCACTCGTGACTCCACTATCAGTATCTCATGCTCTCACTTAACACTCGTACTCAGCAAGTACCAGGAACACACACAAATGCTGCGGCGGACAACTCGCTCCACTACTATTTATATATATGATATTTATACTGCTGCGGTGTTCATACCGATCCATATATAACATACGCTGCGGCGTGCAGCCCGATCCATATAATAGTCGACTGCGCTCACTAGGGGTGTACAGACTCCTGGAGTCAGCCCAAGTGCTATATCTGCTGCGGCGTGCAGCCTGATCCAATAGGTATATTGCTGCGACGTGCGATCCGATCCATATATATATATAATCTATATTGCTACGGTGTGCAGCCCGACCCATATGTAATATATATATCATATATATTGCTACGGCGTGCAGCCCGATCCATAGCTATCCTCACATACTCGGCTCTCGGCCTGACTCAGTCACCCTCACAAGCCACTTGGGCAGTTTATCTCAACTTACGAGACTCAACCCAAAATACTTTTCAGAGTTTTCAAAGTAGTGTGATAACAGTGAAAATAACAAGTAGGAAACATGACTGAGTTCACAATCGTTCTAATAGGATAGTGGTAGAATAGTGTAAAAGTAACCTCTGAGGGTCTAAACAGGTTGGCACAAGGCCCCAAACATGGCTCACAGCCCATAAACAAGTATAGACTTCTGAAAGACAAGATGTTGTAAGGTTTCAAATCAAATACGCGTCTTAATAGTGTAAAGACCCGTAATTTTTCTTGACTAAAAAGGATGCTAGGGTAGGTCCCCATATTGTTATATCAGTAGTAAATCTTAAAACGGACCCTTTTGGAGTAAAAAGTACCGCAGGACTTAAAAGATATGATTTTCCAGATTTGCACAGGTCTACGGTCCACTATGCGATAGCAGATAAGGTATGTGGACCGCATAGTGGTCGCATACTTGGACAGTTTGCTGTCCACTTTGAGAAAAACTATGCGGCCCATAATGCAATCGCATTTCACGAATGCGGGCCGCATAATTGTCGCATTCTTGCACCTTTATTTTTGCGAAGGGAGTTATACGACGCACCATGCGATCGCATAACAGGTATGCGGACCGCATAGTGGTCGCATACCTGGGCAATCTACTTCTCTTTTTGGACCATCTGAAGGCCATTTATGCGATAGGTATAAGGACCGTAAAACAAGAATGCGATCGCATTCCTGACCGCATACCATCTTCGGGGCTGCTAATTTCTAATTATAAAACCCGATCTCCAGCTTAATAAAACACTCATCTCCTTCATTATTAAAGAATATCTGATCAAAATAGAGAGAAGTGAGAGTGAGTTATAGTGAGAGAAGTCCTGATCTTCCCCAAATTGGTCCTCCATCTCTACTCAGGCTTGGGATTAATCGAGTAGTCGCCATGTTCTTCACCATAAGAGGTAAGTCTTCACCCCATTTCCCCAAATTCTCAAATTTTAGTTAGAATAGAACACACAAAGGTTGGTTCTTGAAGAGGAAAGTTAAGACCTTGCATGCATGTGAATAATCTACTATAATCTAGCAAAGAGAAGTAGGCTAGGGCAACCTTTCACTAAAAAGGGGGCTAGTTAATCTAAAGGACCACATAGTATTTGATAAAATGCCCAAATGAGTTCAAGGTTCCTAACTCTGAGTTTGAATGTGTCACATTTTCAATTAGATTGAAGGCGTTAGAAAGTCTGGTGATTTGGGATAGAAATTAAAGGGAAATTCCAACTCGAGGTATGTATGGCTAACTCTAATCCTCATAGGATAAACCCGTTGTGGTCATTTTCCGGGTATGACTCTCTTATTGACCTTCTATGGAAATTATGTTCTCTATGTGCTTAATTGAGGAATTCTTGTTTCCATGTTTCTATATGCTACTACCATGATGTCTTGCTAGTGGAATGTATACATGTTGACCATCATGTTCTTTCTTATTGTGTGTGTGCTCCCATTTATATGATGAGTGTGAAAAATGTAAAAGGGTGGATTGTCATGGATTATGAGTAAATATATGGTACTGATGTGAAATGTGAAACATGAGGTTGAACTGTTATGAAACACGAAACAATGGATTGGGAAATTGTGAAATGTGAATAACTGGATCGGATGGTTATGGAATATGGATTAAAGGATGAATTGTCGTGAAAAATGAATTAAAGGACTCTAATGATAAATGATTAATCCAAGAGCAATATGTGTTGGGGAACTAAATGGTTAAAAATGATTTAAGTAACCTAAAACATCCATAATTGTACCAGGAGAATGTCCTAGGGGTGAGAAGGCCTATCCGATCTGGCAGGGATCGGACTCCATGCCGTACACATGGATGACTTGATATTATGATATGATTATGATTTGATGATGATTATTGTCCTCACTGTTTTCAGTTTAGATGGCCTAGCCGATCGGGTAGAGGTCAAACTCTGTGTGTTGTGCACGAGCCACGGTGTTAGCCTAGCCTATTGGGGTAGAGATCGGACTCCGTGAGAACAAGCCATAGTGGTTATATGTGATGTGATTGAAATTGGGACCTCTAGGATGGATTAGCTGATCGGGCAGATATCGGACTCCGTGTGACAACGACACGGTGGATCAGTAATAATAATAACAAGATGAAACTTAAAAGAAAATTAACCAAAAGATGCAAAAACGGGATGAGGGATGTGGTAACTTTTGGGTTGTTTTCCTTGCTTCGGTGTATTGTTGTATGATGCCTCTATTTGTGTTGACTGTTGATGTTTATCCTATATAGAGTAGGTTTGTTCATACATACTAGTACTATTCAATGGTACTAACGTCCCTTTTTCCGGGGGAGCTACATCTTTTATATGGATGTAGGTGGTTCCATAGCAGGTAGCTCCGATCGCTTTTAGTGGTGCCTTCCCTCCATCTCTTCAGCAATCTTAGTAAGCCCCATTTTTTCTCGGGGCCGTGTGTAGTTCATGTTGGCTCATTTGTTTATGTTGTCTTCTTTTGAGGTATAGTTGGGGCCTTGTTGCTGGCAAGTCTATATATACTGCTTGTACTCTTAGAGGCTCCGTAGACACTGCGTGGATGTACATATATTTTGGGTAGTAGTTGTAATTACTCGTACTCGCAATCTTGTATCGGGAGTGTTGTATTTTAGAATGTATGTTTTGGGAAGATTAAATGTTGAAAATGTTAAAAGAAGAAAGGGATTTATGTTGATTCTATTTTGCTGTTTCACTTATAAAATGTACATTATGAACACGGGGAAATGCGTTGGGTAGGAAAGGAAATCCAGGTCCTCTTGACCGGGTTCATCCAGTTAGGCGCCATCCTCGTCCTTCGGTTTTGGGGCGTGACAAACTTGGTATTAGAGCCTAAGGTTTTAACAGTTTCCTAGGATGTCTCGGAGCCGTGTCTAGTAGAGCCCTTCTTATCGGTGTGCTGTCGACCACATCCATAATTAGGGGGATACATGGACATTTAGGAAAATACCCTTTTATTTCTATTCGGTATCGTGCGATGTGGTGAAAGGTGAGGTTGTCTATCTCTAACCCGTGCGTTGTTTCAACTTTCAGTAAATGGCACCCAAGAAGAGAGCTCGACTCGGCCTAGAGGCCAATGTCACCTCGGGAGTGGTCATAAATTCCCCATTTGGTGGTGCGGGTGAAAATGATTCCCCGACCATAAACCAGCCTGACTCCTCCGCTCCAGGACAGACTATTCCTATTCCCGCTCCAGCGGAGGGTGCTGAAATCCCTCCCGCTGACACTCCTGACCCACCTCCAGCTCTAGTTTCTGGTCCCGATATTTCTTATGGGGACCTCAGGGGAGCTATCCAGATGTTGACCCAGTTAGTGGCCTCCCAGGCCCAAATATCAAATGCTGCCCCTACATCCTCTAGCGAGTCAGGGGATTCTTCAGGTTCCATAGTCAACCAGTTTCTACGGTTAGCCCCTCCAGAATTCACAGGCTCCGACCCAGAGGCTGATCCTCAGGAGTTCATTAATGAGATGTACAAAACCCTCCGAGTTATGAGGGCTACTGAGACAGAGGGGGTTGAGTTGGCTTCCTATCGTCTGAAGGTAGCGGCATATTCGTGGTTAGAAATGTGGGAGAGTTCCCGTGGAGAGGGGAGCCCTCCGGCGAGGTGGGATGAGTTTGTAGATGCCTTCATGGACCATTTCTTGCCCACCGAGACTATGGAAGCCCATGCTACAGAGTTTGAGGTCCTCAAGCAAGGAAATAAGAGTGTGTGGGAGTATCATATGGAGTTCGTGCGCTTGTCCAAATATGCTGTTCATATGGTGTCTACTATGGAGGCTAGAGTTCGCCAGTTCGTGCAGGGCCTTGTTCCCTTGGTTATTAATGAAGCTGCTACAGCTGCTCTGCATTCAGATATGAACTATGGATGATTGTGGGCTTTTCCCAGGCTACGGAGGCTCGGAAATTGAAGATAAGAATGGAGAGAGATTTTAGTAGTAGAGCCCGGTCGGCGGGCAGTCATGGGGGTTTTTTTGGAGAAGGGGAGTTCCTGGGAGAGGGTCATCAGGACCATCCCAGTCTCATGCTCAGTCATCAGCTAATGCCCCGCCACCAGGGCGTCTCCATCATCATCAGTAGGGAGGTCGTTTTGGGGCTAGTTCTGGCGGCAGGGGGTTCCATCAGCCAGGCCGTTCAGGTGGGAGGTTCCAGCAGCAGCAGAGGGGCCCATGCCCCAAGTGTGAGAGGTTTCATACTGGGTACTGTTATCTGGATCGGCCAGTATGCTATGGTTGTGGGGTGAGGGGTCATATTCATAGAGACTGCCCTTCATTCAGCCAGGGTGCAGGATGGGGTGCCGCCCAGCCATCTAGTTCTGCAGCTACTACATCTTTAGCATGCCCACCAGCTCGAGGCCCTTCAACACCAGCAGGGCGTGGTGCAGCCAGGGGTGGTGCCCGAGGTCGGGGAGGACCCAGTCGGTTCTATGCTTTGAGTGGTCGTCAGAGCACAGAGGCTTCTCCAGATGTCGTCACAAGTATTCTGACTGTTCAGTCCCATGATGTTTATGCTCTTATTGATCCCGGGTCTTCCTTATCATATGTCACCCCTTTTGTTGCTTCGAGTTTTTGGATGGAACCCGAACAGCTCCGTGAGCCGTTCTCTGTGTCGACTCCGGTTGGTGAATCTATTACAGCCGCGCGAGTCTATAGGAACTGTGTTATCACAGTGCGTGGTCGAGATACCACAACCGATCTTGTTGAGTTGGGAATGGTAGATTTTGATGTGATTATGGGGATGGATTGGCTCTATTCGTGCTTTGATAAACTCGATTGCCGAACTAGAATTATAAGGCTCGAGTTTCCTAATAACCGAGTTATCGAGTGGGAGGGGAATAATATTGTGCCAAGAGGTAGGTTTATTTCCTACCTTAAGGCCTCAAAGATGATCAGAAAAGGGTGCTTCTACCATTTGGTCCGAGTTGCGGACACCACTTTAGAGGTGCCTGCTCCCGAGTCCGTACCCGTCGTGAATGAGTTTCTTGAGGTTTTTTCGGATGAGCTTCCTGGGATTCCACCAGATAGAGAGATTGATTTCGGGATTGATGTATTGCCAGATACGCAACCAATATCTATTCCACCCTACAGGATGGCGCCGGCAGAATTGAGGGAGTTAAAGGAGAAATTGAGGGACCTTCTAGAAAAGGGTTTCATTAGGCCTAGTGTGTCGTCTTGGGGCGCACCAGTTATTTTTGTCAGAAAGAAAGATGGATCGCTTCGGATGTGTATTGATTATCGGCAGCTCAACAAGGTCACCATAAAAAATAAGTACCCATTGCCTCGGATAGATGATTTGTTCGACCAATTGCAAGGTGATAGGTTTTTATCAAAGATTGATTTACGGCCCGTGTATCATCAGTTAAAGATCAGGGAGTAGGATATTCCTAAGACCACCTTCAGAACTCGATATGGGCACTTTGAATTTCTGGTAATGTCTTTTGGGCTAACAACGCCCCAACAACTTTTATGGATCTTATGAATCGGGTTTTCAAACCGTTTCTTGACTCTTTCGTGATACTCTTCATCGACGATATCCTTGTTTATTCGCGAATTCAGGAAAATCATGCTAATCACCTCAGGGCAGTTTTGCAGACCCTTCATCAGCACCAGTTGTATGCACAGTTCTCAAAATGTGAGTTTTGGCTAGAATCAGTCACCTTTTTGGGTCATGTTGTTTCTAGGGACGGGATTCGGGTTAATCCCCAAAAGATCGTAGCAGTGAAAGATTGGCCTCGACCAAGGACTCCGAAAGAGATTCATAGTTTCTTGGGTCTAGTCGGGTATTATCGGAGGTTCATGGAAGGATTCTCTACTCTCGCCTCCCCATTGACTAAGTTGATGCAGAAAGAAGTTAAGTTCCAGTGGTCCGATTCTTGTGAAAGGAATTTCCAGGAATTGAAATCAAGATTGACTTCGGTGCTGGTATTGACCTTGCTAGAAGGTATAGAGGGGTTTGTGGTGTACTGTGATGCTTCGAGGTTTGGTTTGGGATGTGTGTTGATGCAATGTGGTAAGGTAATAGCGTATGCTTCTAGGCAACTCAAGAGTCACGAGAAGAATTATCCGATACATGATTTTGAGCTCGCAGCAGTTGTGTTTGCATTAAAAATCTGGCGGCATTATCTTTATGGGGTCCATGTGGGCGTGTTCACGGATCACAAGAGTCTTCAGTATTTGTTAAAACAGAAGGAATTGAACTTAAGGTAGCGGAGATGGTTGGAATTGCTCAAAGATTATGATATGAATATTTTGTACCATCCAGGAAAGGCGAATGTGGTGGTTGACGCTCTTAGTCGGAAATCCATGGGTAGCTTGGCTCATTTGGAAGTAGGTCAGAGGCCTTTGGCTCGGGAGGTTTATCAGTTGGCCAGTATGGTTCTATCTTTTGTCCTCAAATGAAGGGAATGTTGTGGTGCGTAACGGAGCAGAGTCTTCACTTTTAGCGGAAGTCAAGGAAAAGCAAATCAAGGATCCAGCATTGGCGCAGTTGAGAGAGGCGATTCTGAATCACAAGACTATAATATTTTCACTCGGAAATGATGACAGTGTTTTGCGGTGCCAAGGGAAACTATGTGTTACAGACGTGGATGATCTTCGAGAGAGAGTAATGGCGCAGGCTCACAATTACAGGTATTCCGTACACCCAGGTTCTACGAAAATGTATCACGATCTCAAGGAGATTTATTGGTGGAATGGTATGAAGAGGGGTGTGGCGGACTTATGGCTAGGTGTCCAAATTGTCAGCAAGTGAAGGCTGAGCATCAGAGGCCCGGTGGGTTGGCGCAACTTATGAAAATACCAACATGGAAATGGGAGATGATCAATATGGACTTTGTGGTGGGTTTACCCCGCACTCCGCGTAAGTTCGACTCAATTTGGGTGATAGTGGATCGGCCTCACGAAGTCAGCACATTTCTTTCCAGTAAGGTCCACCGATACTGCAGAACAGTATGCTCAGTTGTATATCAAAGAAATAGTCAGACTCCATGGCACTCCAGTATCTATAAATCCCAGACTCCAGCAAGGTTTGGGTACGCAGATAAATCTCAGCACAACATTCCACCCACAGACTGATAGGCAAGCAGAGCAGACTATTCAAACGCTTGAAGACATGTTACGAGCTTCTGTACTTGATTTTAAGGGTAGCTGGGATGATCACTTGCCGCTTATAGAGTTTGTTTACAACAACAATTTCCATGCTAGTATTCAGATAGCCTCATTTGAGGCATTGTACGGAAGAAGGTGTAGATCTCCAATCGGATGGTTCGAGGTTGGAGAGGCGGAATTGCTAGGACCGAATCTTGTGCATCAAGCTATGGAGAAGGTTAGAGTCATTTCGGAGAGTTTGAAAACTGCTCAGAGTCGTCAGAAATCTTATTCGGACGTTCATCGTTGGGATTTGGAGTTTCAAGTAGATGATTGGGTATTCTTGAAGGTATCTACCATGAAGGGAGTTATGCGGTTTGGAAAGAAGGAGAAGTTGAGCCCAAGGTATGTTGGACCATATAGGATCGCCCAGAGGATAGGACAAGTGGTGTATAGGCTAGAGTTGCCCCCTGAGATGTCATTAGTTCACCCGGTGTTTCATGTGTCCATGCTGAAGAAGGTAGTTGGAGATCCATCTGCCATCGTACCGGTTGAGACTGTTGAAGTTAATGAAGAGTTGTCATATGAAGAAGTTTCCGTCGCTATTCTAGATAGGCAAGTTCATAGGTTGAGAAACAAAGAGATTGCTTCAGTTAAAGTATTATGGCGGAGTCAACATGTCGAGGAAGCCACGTGGGAAGCGGAAAGTGAAATGAAATAAAAATACCCTGATTTGTTCGAATAAGTCAAGTAGTGGTTTTGAAGATTGTTGTATTTAGGCAAATGCATTTTTGTGTCATATTTTGTGCAAGAACACCCCACTTCCCTATCTTCCTTCCTCATGTGACTTTTTTCAATCTTGTGACATATTTGTGGGTATTGTGTTAATTGAATTATGTGCAACCCATTGAAATAATTGAGTTATGTGAAATTCGTTATGTTATCTTCACTTTGTACAACTTGTGAAGTAGCTGAAATTATGTGGAACTTGTTGAAATATGTTTCGGGGGCCCTCTGACAGGTGGATAGGCCTATTTAAAAAGGAAACTCTAGCAAAATTTTCAGAAAATATCAGAGTTATTGAAAATTGGGAGGGGTGGGGGGGTGGTGTTTTTGTGTTTTCTTACCCAAAGTGACTCCCCGATTCCTCATTCGAGGACAAATGATTTTAAGTGGGGGAGGATGTAAAGACCCGTAAATTTTCTTGACTAAACACGATGCCCGGGTGAGTCCCCATATTGTTAAATCTTAAAACAGATCCTTTTGGAGTAAAAAGTACCCCACGACCTAAAAGATATGATTTTCCAGATTTGCCCAGGTAAGGTCAGCTATGCGATCACAGATCAGGTATGCGGACCGCATAGTGGTCGCATACTTGGACAGTTTGCTGTCCACCTTGAGGACAACTATGCGGCCCATAATACGATCGCATTTACGAATGTGAGCCGTATAGTTGTCGCATTCTTGCACCTTTATTTTTGCGGAGGGAGTTATGCGACGCACCATGCGATCGCGTAACAGGTATGCAGACCGCATAATGGTCGCATACCTGGGCAGTCTGCTTCTCTTTTTGGCCTATCTGAAGGCCATTTATGCGACAGTTATGCGGACCACATAACAGGAATGCGATCGCATTCCTGACCGCATACCTGCTTTGGGGTTGCTAATTTCTAATTTTAAAACCCGACCCCATCTTAATAAAACACCCCTTCCCTTCATTATTAAAGACTATCTGATCAAAATAGAGAGAAGTGAGAGTGGGTTCTAGTGATAGAAGTCCCTATCTTCCCCAAATTGGTCTTCCATCTCTACTCAGGCTTGGGATTAATCGAGTAGTCGCCATCTTCTTCACCATAAGAGGTAAGTCTTCACTCCATTTCCTCAAATTCTCAGATTTTAGTTAGAATAGAACACACATAGGTTGGTTCTTGAAGAGGAAAGTTAAGACCTTGCATGCATGTGAATAATCTACTATAATCTAGCAAAGAGAAGTAGGCTAGGGCAACCTTTCACTAAAAAGAGGGCTAGTTAATCTAAAGGACCACATAGTATTTGATAAAATGCCCAAATGAGTTCAAGGTTCATAACTCTAAGTTTGAATGTGTCACGTTGTAAATTAGATTGAAGGCGTTAGAAGGTCCGGTGATTTGGGATAGAAATTAAAGGGAAATTTAAACTCGAGGTATGTATGGCTAACTCTAATCCTCATAGGATAAGCCCGCTGTGGTCATTTTCCGGGTATGAATCTCTTATTGACCTTCTATGGAAATTATGTGCTCTATGTGCTTAATTGAGGAATTCTTGTTTCCATGTTTCTATATGCTACCACCATGATGTCTTGCTAGTGGAATGTATACATGTTGACCATCAGGTTCATTCTTATTGTGTGTGTGCTCCCATTTATATGATGAGTGTGAAAAATTTAAAAGGGTAGATTGTCATGGAATATGAGTAAAGATATGGTACTGATGTGAAATGTGAAACATGAGGTTGAACTGTTATGAAACACGAAATAATGGACTGGGAAATTGTGAAATGTGAATAACTGGATCGGATGGTTATGGAATATGGATTAAAGGATGAATTGTCGTGAAAAATGAATTAAAGGACTCTAATGATAAATGATTAATCCAAGAGAAATATGTGTTGGGGAACAAAAAGGTTAAAAATGATGTAAGTAACCTAAAACATCCATAATATTACCAGGAGAATGTCCTAGGGGTGAGAAGGCCTATCCGATCTGGCTGGGATCAGAATCCATGTCGTACACATGGATGACTTGATATTATGATATGATTATGATTTGATGATGATTATTGTCCTCACTGTTTTCAGTTGAGATGGCCTAGCCAATCGGGCAGAGGTCGAACTTCGTGTGTTGGCTCGAGCTACGGTGTTAGCCTAGCCGATTCGGTCAGAGATCGGACTCCTTGAGAACAAGCCACGATGGTTATATGTGATGTGATTGAAATTTAGACCTAACCTAGGATGGCTTAGCCGATCGGGAAAAGACCGGACTCCGTGTGACAATGACACGGTGGACAAGTAATAATAATAACAAGATGAAACTTAAAAGAACATTAACCAAAATATGGCAAAACGGGATGAAGGATGTGGTAACTCTTGTTGTGTTTTTCCTTGATTCGGTGTATTGTTCTATGATGCCTCTATTTGTGTTGACTGTTGATGTTTATGCTATATAGAGTAAGTTTGTTCATATATACTAGTACTATTCAATGGTACTAACGTCCCTTTTGCCAGGGGCGCTACATCTTTTATATGGATGTAGGTGGTTCCATAGCAGGTAGCTTCGATCGCCATTAGTGGTGCCTTACCTCCATCTCTTCAGAAGTCTTGGTAAGCCCCACTTCTTATCGGGTCCGTGTGGTTTTCATGTTGACTCATTTGTTTATGTCGTCTTCTTTTGAGGTATAGTTGGGGCCTTGTTGCCGACAAGTCTATGTAGACTGCTTGTACTCTTAGAGGCTCCGTAGAAACTGTGTGGGATGTACATATATTTTGGATAGTAGTTGTAATTACTCCTACTCGCAATCCCCTATCGGGAGTGTTGTATTTTAGAATGTATGTTTTGGGAAGATTAAATGTTGAAAATGTTAAAAGAAGAAAGGGATTTATGTTGTAAACGCATGCTTTGATTCTATTTTGCTGTTTCACTTATAAAATGTACATTATAAACACGGGGAAATGCGTTGGGTAGGAAAGGCAATCCAGGTCCGCTTGACCGGGTTCATCCGGTTAGGCGCCGGTCTCGTCCCTCGGTTTTGGGGTGTGACAAATAGTCGCCACGGGATGGACCAAGTCACAATCCCTATCAGTGCACGCCCTCACGCTCGTCACCTAGCATGTGTGTCACCTCATTTATCAATACAATATCAAATAACGGGGTGTCATACCCTCAGGTTTAGAGTTACAATCTTTACTTACCTCAAAACAGCCCAAAAGCTACTCCACGATGCGCTTGCCCTGGAATTGGCTCCCAAATGCTCCGAATCTAACCCAAAAAATCAGATTAACATTATCAATATACGCTAATGGAACAAAACCGAATCGAAAGATATAAATTTTTACACAATTCTCGAAATTCGACCAAACCCGAGTCCCGGGCCCACGTCTCAAAATTCGATAAAATTTACATCACTAGAATCCTCGTCCTCCCACGATTCTATACATACCAAGAACACCAAAATCGGACCACAATTCTCCACTAAAATGCTCAAAAGAAAATTCCTATCCCATGCACTTAACCTCCCCAAATTTTGGGTTTAATTTCAACAATTTTCCGGTTTAATTACTTAGAAAACAATATAGAAACAAGTTATGAAGTTGAAAACTTTACCTCCAAGTGAGCCCCTTTGATTTCTTCTTCGAACCTTGTCAAATAGCTCTAAACCCGCTTATCAATGGAGGAAAATGGTAAAAGTTTCGCAACAATGGGCTTTAACACATTCTGCCCAACACTTATAATCCCTTCAGTGCGATCGCGACTCTAGCCACGCGATCGTGATGCACAGACCAGCCCACTCTATGCGATCACATACCAACACACGCGATCGCATAGAACAAATCTCCATCCCACACACACGCCTCGGAACCTCTATGCGATCGCACCAAAGCCCATGGGTCGCACTGCTTCACCTGCTCAACCTATGCGATTGCAATCCTAACCACGCGATCGCATAGAACAAAATGCCTGCCCCCTCTTTTACTCTACGCGATCGCGGATGAATCCACGTGATCGCAGTGAAGAAATCATTGTTGCTAAAACACCAGAAAACAACAGACTTCTTAAGGCCAAAAAGTGTCCGTTTGAGCATTCGAAATACACCCGAGGCCCCCGGGAGCTCAACCAATCCTACCAACACACTCCATAACATCACTCAAACTTAGTTGAGCCTTCGAAACACCAAAAACAACACGAAAATACCAAAATTACATCAAATTCAAGCCTATGAACTTTGAAACTTCTAAATTTCTCCAATGATGCCGAAACCAACCAAAACACATCTGATTGACTTGAAATTTTGCACACATATCCAAAATGACATTACGAACATGCTTCAACTTCTGGATCCCATTCCGACCTCGATAGCCTATTTTCCACCGCTGACCGGAAATCGCCAAAAACTAACTTTCGTCAATTCAAGCCTAATTCTACACAGAACATCAAAACTTCATTCCGAACACACTCCTAAGTCCCAAATCACCTAACGAAGCTATCCGAGCCGTAAAATCCGCATTCCGAGGTCTTTTACCGATAAGTCAACTCCCAGTTGACTTTTTCAACTATTAAGCTAATTTAAGAGACTAACTGTCTCAATTCTCACCACGACCACTCTGAACCCAAACCAAAAGACCCTACAAAACATAAATAGGCTAGGAAATATATTATAAAGCAGAAATGGGGAAACGGGGCTAATCTCACGGAACGACCGGCCGGGCCGTTACAGAATACAGTCGAATACACCCGAATACAAAAATGTGTCTAGCTGTAATCCCCCGTTTCACTCCTAGAATTGCTACTGTATTCATGAATAAAGTAGCTTAAATACATCGAATACACTCTAAAAAATCTGAAAACATAGCTATAGGAAGTAATATAGTAAATGGTAACTACAACTAGTTAATAACCACTAAACAATAGTGGTTTGTGAAAATTTCTCTATAAAATGACCAATTTTTGGGTATGCTATGAGTTTTTAGACACTTTTCAAAATATAATTGGAAAAAATCTACTTTTTGGACATCGAAAATTGTTTGAAAAAAAATATTCACAACTAAAATACGGAAAAACTCCTGAAACGACTAGGAGTTTGGATATTTCTAGGTTCAAAATCCATGAACAATTTTTGGAGTTTGAAATGTGTAGTTGAAACTCAATAACAATTACTAAGGTTTAAGCTTTTTTTAATTCAAGCTCTAGAAACAATTCATGGAGTTTAAAGTTTTATCTTCGATGAACAGAATTCAAATAGCATGTACTGCTTTTGGTGATTACAACTACCATAACGAAATAAATCGAAGCACCATGAGATTAAATACAAGAACTCACCCGATCATTATATCATAATCTACTCGCATTATTGTTACGACCCAAATTCTCCCTCAGTGAATTGTCGTGACGGCATCTAGTCTCTATGACTAGGTAAGCCTAACACTTTGCGGAAATGAAATTAAAGCATGAACATTAACAACTAACAGTAACAATAATCTAAATAAACAATTGAATGACGCTCGTAATATAGAATTATAAACTTCTGAAATGTACAAAATCACTCCCAAGACCTGGAACACTGAAGTCACAACCTTCTACGAGATTCTAACTTTTCTATACATCACTGTCGATAGAAATAAGGGAAAGAATGAACATAGTATGGATAAAGGGGGACTCCGAGGATCTGCGGGCACGAGCAGATATACCTTGAAGACTCTAATAAACAACATCGACAACAACTAGTAACGAGGCTGGTAGGAGGGACCTGGATCTGCACACGAAAAATATGTGCAGGAAAGGGCATGAGTACACCACAATGGTAGACAACTCTCGGTTCAGCACAACATATCTCACAGTAACAAGTATGCAATGCAGTACAGGGGGAAAGCTCCCAGAATCTCGTCTGTAGTCCCAATTTAAATATGCAATGCAGTACAGGGAGAAAGCTCCCGGAATCTTGTCCGTAGTCCCAATTTAAATATGCAATCAGTACAGGGGAAGCTCCCGGAGTCTCGTCCGTAGTCCCAATTTAAATATCCAATGCAGTACAAATACCAGATACAATTTTTATTTAAAACAGTTCAGGAAAATCACAGGCAAAATATGGATAAAACTACCTAAACATGGTGCACATAGTAACAACTAGGGGAAGTTAAAGTAAAACAGGTAGACATGCTACTTCTTAATCTAAACTATATAGTCAATACATGAGACAGTGAAATAGGAATGAAATGATTTAAGTCATGGAGGTAAAAATGGAGTTTTAGCAACAATGGCCCGTGTACGTACTCGTCACCTCACGTACGCGGCGCCCAAACAACATAAAACAGTATTAGAATAGCCTAAGGGGAAGTCCCCAACACAGATTTAGGAAAGCCACTTACCTCGATTGCGCTACTCAACTCAAAACCACACTCTTGCCACGAGTATCCGACTTTGAATGGCCCTAATCTATTCAATTCGATTGCTTAATGTAAATATCACTTTAAGGAATCAAAATAGCTAATAAGTTTGAGGCTAATACGCGAAACTAGGAAAATTGCCTAAAAAGTCCCCCTCCCACCGGGCCCACGTCGCGGAATCGAGTGAAAGTTAAAAATTTAGAACACACATTCACTCACTCACTCGAATAAGAATCATCGAAATCCGACGTCAAAATATTATTAAATTCTCGGATTTCTAATTGGGGAAACTTCTTCCCATTTTCATGATTTTTCACCCAATTCATTGATTGCATGGAAGAATTTGTTATAGATAAATGATATACAAGTGAAATAAGGTTAGGAATTGTTATCTATGAATCTTTTCCTCAAAACCCACTCCAAATCGCCTACTCCTGAGCTCTAAATCTTTTTTAGAAGATATGAATTTCAAGCCCTCGAATTTGATATAAACTGCCCAGCGATCCCGCGCCTGCGCCCTTGGACCGCACCTGCGGAAAATCCATCGCAGGTGCGAAAACTCACTAAAAGGACCGGGGCCGCACCTGCGGTCACTAGGCCGCATCTGCGGCTCCGCACCTGTGGAACCCAGGCCGCACCTGCGAGAACTGGTTGACCTTGACCAAGCCCGCACCTGTGAGCCCCTCTTCCGCACCTGTGTGTCCGCACCTGCGGTTCACCATCCGCAGGTGCGAGACACCAGAACCAGCAATGGTTCAGCTATTTTCCAAGTTCCAAAAATCATCCGTTGAGCATCTGAAACATCCCCGAGGCCCCCGAGACCTCAACCGAACTTACCAACCAGTCCTAATACCTTATCCAAACTTAGTCGAGCCTCCAAAACACATCACCTAACACCAAAATCACCAATTATACATGGATTCAAGCCTATGAACTTATGAAATTTCCAAAATCTACAACCGATGCCGAAACACATCAAACCTAGTCCGAATGACCTAAAATTTTACACAAATGTCACAAATGACACAACGGACCTACAGCCTCTCTCGGAAATTCATTCCGAGCCCGATATCAAAATTTCACCTATCGGCCGAAATCGCCGAATTTCTAACTTTCGCCAATTCAAGCCTAATCTACTACAGACCTTGAAAACACATTACGGACATGCTCCTTACTCCAAAATTACCCAACGGAGCTAAAGGAGTTGACGGAATCCCATTCCGAACCCGTCTTCACACAGTTCCAACTACGACCCGATTTCTCAAGCTTAAACTCACATATAAGGACTATGTGTCCAAAAACTCTCTGAATTTCACCACTCAACATTGTGACAAGTCCCAAAAGCAGAAATAGACATGGGGAAAGCAGTTATTAGGGGATTGAGGCGCTAACTCTCAAAACGACCTACTTGGTCGTTATATTCTCCCCCTCTTAAGAACATTGTTCATCCTCGAACGAGTATAGAGACATACATGAAACTGTGAAAAGATGAGGGTACTGACTGCGCATATCCTGCTCGGTCTCCCAAGTCGCCTCCTCGACCAGTTGACCCCTCCACTGAACCTTTACTGACGCAATATCCTTTGACCTGAACTTTCTGAGCTGTCTATCCAATATAGCTACTGGCTCCTCAACATATGATAAATCCTTGCAATTGGACTGAGCTGAAATCCAAAACATGAGTCGGGTCACCGTGATACTTCCGGAGCATGGAGACGTGGAATACCGGATGAACTCCTGCTAGGTTGGGAGGCAGGTTTAGCTCATAAGCAACCTCCCCAACATGCCGCAACACCTCAAAAGGGCCAATAAATCTCGGACTCAGCTTACCCTTCTTCCCAAATCTCATGACGCCCTTCATAGGCGATACCTGAAGCAAAACTCGATCACCAGCCATAAATACTAAATTACGAACCTTACGGTCCGCATAACTCTTCTGCCTGGACTGAGCTGCACGAAGTCTCTCCTGAATGACCTTCACCTTGTCCAGGGCGTCCTGGACTAAATCTGTACCCAACAATCGGGCCTCGCCCGGCTCAAACCATCCCACCGGGGACCAGCACCGTCTACCATACAAAGCCTCATACGGCGCCATCTGAATACTGGACTGGTAGCTGTTATTATAATCAAACTCTGCAAGTGGCAAGTATCAGTCCGATGACCCTCCGAAGTCCATCACACAGGCACAGAGCATATCCTTAAGAATGTGAATTGTGCGCTCGGACTGACCGTCCGTCTGAGGGTGAAAGGCTGTACTCAAGCCTAGCTCCTGCTGAACGGCCCTCCAGAACCGTGAAGTGAACTGTGTACCTCTGTCTGAAATGATGGAAACTGGAATACCGTGGAGGCGAACAATCTCCCTGATATAAATCTCCGCCAACCTCTCGGAGGAGTATGTAGTCAACTCCGGAATGAAATGGGCTGACTTGGTCAGCGGATCCACAATCACCCAAATAACATCGGACTTTTTCAAAGTTCGAGGAAGTCCAACCACAAAGTCCATGGTGATTCGCTGCCACTTCCACTCTGGAAGCTCAATCTGCTGAAGTAACCCTCCCGGTCTCTGATGCTCATATTTTACTTGCTGACAGTTGAGACACTTGGCCACAAACTCCACTATATCCTTTTTCATCCTTCTCCACCAATAGTGCTGTCTAAGATTCTGGTACATCTTCGCGGTACCTGGATGAATGGAATACCGCGAGCTGTGGGCCTCCTCAAGAATCAACTCCCGAAGCCCATCCACATTGGGCACACAGATCCCACCCTGAATCCTCATCACACCGTCATCTCCTATAGTCACATCCTTGGCGTCACCTCGCCGAACCCTGTCCTGAAGAACTAGAAGGTGGGGATCATCATACTGGCGCTCTCAAATGGGGTCATAAAGAGAAGATCGAGCCACCACACAAGCTAAAACCCGGCAAGGCTCTGAAAGATTAAACCTCACGAATTGACTGGCTAAGGACTGAATATCTAAGCCTAAGGGCTTCTCAACTGCCGGAAGATATGCCAAACTCCCCAAACTCTCCACCCGGTGACTCAAGGCGTCGGCCACCACATTGTCCTTCCCCGGGTGGTATAATATAGTAATGCCATAGTCCTTTAGTAACTCCAACCATCTCTGCTGGCGCAAATTGAGGTCCTTATGATTGAATATGTGCAGTGATCAGTGAAAATCTCATAGGGAACACCGTATAAATAATGACGCCATATCTTCAGGGCGTGAACAATCGATGCCAGCTCGAGATCATGAACTGGATAGTTCTTCTCATGAACCTTCATGTTTGGACGCATAGGCAATCACCCTACCGTCCTGCACCAACACCGCTCCGAGGCCAATCCTCGAAGCATCACAATAGACGGTATAGGTATATGAACCCGAAGACAATACCAACACTAGAGCTGAAGTCAGGGCTGTCTTGAGATTCTGAAAGCTCTCCTCACACTCCTCAGTACACCTGAATGGAGCACCTTTTTGAGTCAACCTGGTCATCGATGCCGCAATGGATGAAAATCCCTCCACAAAATGGCGATAGTTTCCAGCCAAACCAAGGAAACTGCGGATCACCGCAGCTGATGACGGTCTAGGCCAACTCTGCACCGCCTCCACCTTCTTCGGATCTACTTTGATCCCATACCAAGACACTATGTGGCCCAAGAATGCCACTGAATCAAGCCAGAACTCACATTTAGAGAATTTTGCATACAATCTCTTCTCCCTCAAAGTCTGAAGCACGCTCCTCAAGTGTTGCCCATGATCTTCCCGTGATCGGGAATACACCAGAATGTCGTCAATAAACACAATGATGATGGAATCAAGATAAGGCCATAACACACTGTGCATCAAATGCATAAAATCTGCTGGGTCATTGGTCAGCCCAAATGACATAACAAGAAACTCATAGTGGCCATATCTGGTCGTGAAGGGAGTCTTCGGGATATCCGGCTCCCGAATATTCAACTAATGATAGCCAGAATGCAAGTCAATCTTGGAGAATACCCTAGAACCCTATAGTTGGTCGAATAAATCATCAATGCGAGGCAAAAGATACCTGTTCTTCACGGACCTTTTTCAACTGCCGATAATCAATACACATACGCATAAAACCATCATTTTTCTTCATAAATAATACTGGAGCACCCCAAGGTGATACACTGGGTTTGATGAAACCTTTATCAAGCAACACCTGTAACTGCTCCTTCAACTCCTTCAACTCAGGAGGAGCCATACGATAAGGAGGGATAGAAATGGGCTGAGTGCCCGACAACAAATCAATGCGGAAATCAATATCTCTGTCGGGCGGCATACCCGGAAGATCAACTGGGAATACATTAGGAAAGTCCCTCACTATTGGGACTGACTCAACTGGAGGGGTATCAACGCTGACATCTCTAACATAGGCCAAGTACGCATCACACCCCTTCTCAACCATCCATTGAGCCTTAAGAAATGAAATGACCCTATAAGGAGTATACTCTAAGGTACCTCTCCACTCTAATCTCGGCAAGCCTGGCATAGCCAGCGTCACATTCTTAGCGTGACAATCAAGAATAGCATAATGGGGCGACAACCAGTCCATGCCCAAGATAACATCGAAATCTACCATGCTGAGTACTAATAAATCAGCCTTGGTCTCAAAACCACTAAGAGAAATCAAACACGACCGATATACGCGGTCCACAACTAGAGAGTCTCCCACAGGAGTAGATACATAAATAGGGGAACTCAAAGAATCCCGAGATATCCCCAAATATGGAGCAAAATAAGTGGACACATATGAATACGTAGAGCGTGGATCAAATACTACTGATGCATCCCTATGGCAGATAGGGACAATACTTGTGATGACTGAGTCTAAAACAATATCCTCAGAACGGGCTGGAAGGGCATAGTATCTGGAATGGCCTCCCCTCTAGGGCGACCTCTACCTCCCCGACCCCCACCTCGAGCTGACTGAGGAGGTGGAGTGGCAGATGGGGCTGGAAGAATAGCCGGAGGACCTGGCGGAGCACGTGGAGGCTAATAAGACTGTGGAGGTGCACCCCTTCTGGCCCTGGGGAAATATCTAATCAAGTGAAGAGTGTCACCACACTCAAAACAATCCCTCGAAGGACGCTGCGGCTGAGACTGAATAGGAGCTGGCCTGTTGGGCTAGCCGTAAATAACTCCTCGAACTGGAGGCACACTGGATACTAGCAGTGCATAATAGGACTCCTGAGGTCTAGGAGGAGCTGGAATACCACTGGCTGCTGGAAGGGCTGAATGAACATGGCGACCCACAAAGCCCCTACCGTGGCGTGCTGCTGGTGCACGAGCTCCTGAAAAATGGCCAGTTTCTCGACACCTCTTGGCCTCTCTCTCTTCTCTGTCCCGGGCGAACGTGCCCTCTACTCTCTTGGCAATACTCACTACATGCTGGTAAGTGATATCCATCTCCAACTCTCTGGCCATACTGGTCCGAATACTAGGATGGAGTCCCTCAATGAAACGGTGAACCCGCTCTCTGACTGTGGCAACCAAGGCCGGTGCATGCCGAGATAACTCGCTGAAACGGACTGCATTCTCCGACACAGCCATAGTACCCTGGCGCAACTGCTTGAACTCCGCGCGCCAAGTATCCCTGAGGCTCTGAGGGACATACTCTCGCAGAAACATCTCTGAAAATCGAGTCCAAGTGAGTGAGGCTGCCTCGTCCGGACTACTCAGCTCATAGACCTGCCACATCTGATATGCCGCTCCCCTCAACTGGAAACCGATGAAAGAAACCCCACTAGTCTCCATGATGCCCATAGTGTGGAGAATACGATGACACTCCTCAAGAAATCCCAGAGCTTCATCTGAAGCTAGTCCGCTGAAACTAGGTGGGTGGTACTTCTTGTACCTCTCAAGTCTGAGCTGCTCGGCCTCAGAAGCAGCTGCCCTAGAATCATGCTGAACTGGAGCCGCTGGGGGCATAGTAATATAATTCGCGTCCTGATCAACCTGGCACCTCTACTCAGGAGTGCGGGCTGCGGGAATCTGTGCCCCTCCCCCGGCCTGAGATGTAGTGGGAGCTATCGGGAGTAGTCCAGCCTGAGCTAGAGTACTGAACATGCTCATGAACTGAGCTAAAGTCTCCTGTAAGGTTAGAGCAACAATAGGGACCTCCTGTACCGGCTCTCCAGCTGGGGCCGCCATAGGCTCCTCTGTCGCTGCTCTCACCGGTGCTTCGGCTGCACCGCATGGTCGTCCTCTACCCTGACCTCGACCTCTGGCGGCTCTGGTAGGGGGGCTTGGGTGCCTGGTCGTCGATCCTCCCAGTACAGTTCCTCACCATATGTGGGAAAGAATAGAATAGAATTTTAGAATTTTTGATGTCAATAACTCGCACGACAAGGAAATCAACGAAATATGATTGTTCTTAACAGTTACATGGCCTCCCGAAGATAGATACGGACGTCTCCGAGCCAATCCGCGAGACTCTAATAAACCGGCTTGTGACTTGTGACTCCTATGAACCTAGACGCTCTGATACCAACTTGTCACGGCCTGATTTACCCTCCGAAAGGCATCATGACGGCCACCTAGTATAGGTAAGCCTAATTGCAGAAAAAGATATTAAATGGAAGCAATAAAAATAAATATGGAATCAAGTAAATCTACAAATGAAACATCAGCACTTGGCACGTACAAAATACAACTTCCCAAAAACCCGGAATATCACTTTAGTCACAAGCTCTATCTCAAAGTACTCTATACAACGTATGGAATTACATGAAATAAATCTATCTAAGTCTGGAGTGGAATGTGACTCGAAGGTCTCTGCGGACGCGGCAGAATTACCTTTCGGTCTCCTGGAAGCTGCTGCTAGGACCCCTAGCCACGAAGCGAAGTGCTGGTACCTGGATCTGCACATGGAAAACATGCGCATGAAAGGGCATGAGTACACCACAAATTGGTACCCAGTAAGTGCCAAGCCTAACCCCGGTCGAGTAGCGACTAGGTCAGGTTAAGGCTCTACTGGATTTTTATAGTAAAAACAATTTAAAATTTGAACAGGGAGATATAATAAGCTAAGGCAAATCAGTAGAAAGAATGAGCTAAAAGAAAATAGTAACAGGGACCCCTCGACTCAGCACAACATATCTCACAATAACAAGTATGCAACGTAGTACAGGGGGAAAGCCGCAATCTCGTCTGTAGTCCCAATTTAAATATGCAAT
Source organism: Nicotiana paniculata (assembly GCA_005239505.1). Taxonomy (NCBI): domain Eukaryota; kingdom Viridiplantae; phylum Streptophyta; class Magnoliopsida; order Solanales; family Solanaceae; genus Nicotiana; species Nicotiana paniculata. Next base: position 69,238 of record ML341998.1, read on the forward strand.
GCAGTATAGGGTGAAAGCTCCCGGAATCTCGTTCGTAGTCCCAATTTAAATATGCCATGCAGTATAGGGGGAAAGCTCCCGGAATATCGTCCGTAGTCCCAATTTAAATATGCAATGCAGTACAGGGGGAAAGCTCCCGGAATCTAGTCCGTAGTCCCAAATATGCAATGCGGTATAGGGGGAAAGCTCCCGGAATCTCGTCCGTAGTCCCAATTTAAATATGCAATGTATTACAAATACCAGATACAATTTTTATTTAAAATAGTTCAGGAAAATCATAGGCAAAAATATGGATAAAACTACCTAAACATGGTGCACATAGTAAAACCTAGGGGAAGTTCAAGTAAAACAACTAGACATGCTACTTCCTAATCTAAACTACATATTCAATACATGAGACAGTGAAATGGGAATGAAATGATTTAAGTCATGGAGGGAAAACTGGAGTTTTAGCAACAATGGCCCATGTACGTACTCGTCACCTCACGTATACGGCGCCCAAACAACATAAAACAGTATTAGAATAGCCTAAGGGGAAGTCCCCAACACAGAGTTAGGCAAGCCACTTACCTCGACTGCGCTACTCAACTCAAAACGCTCTTGCCACGAGTATCTGACTTCGAATGGCCAAAATCTATTCAATTCGATTGCATAATGTATCACTTAAGGAATCAAAATAGCTAATAAGTTCGAGGCTAATATGCGAAATTAGGAAAATTGCCCAAAAAGTCCC
>ML341998.1:69992-154992 GCA_005239505.1 Nicotiana paniculata
ACGACTTGGAATCGAGTGAAAGTTACAAATTTAGAACACCCATTCACTCACGAACTCACTCGAACAAGAATCATCGAAAACCGGCATCAAAATCTTATTAAATTCTCGGATTTCTAATTGGGGAAACTTCTTCCCATTTTCATGATTTTTCACCCAATTCATTGATTGCTTGGAAGAATTTTCTATAGATAAATAATATAAAAGTGAAATAAGGTTAGGAATTGTTACCTATGAATATTTTCCTCAAAACCCACTCCAAATCGCCTAATCCCGAGCTCCAAATCATTTTTAGAAGATATGAATTTCAAGCCCTCGAATTTGATATAAACTGCCCAGCGATCCCGCACCTGCGCCCCTTGGACCGCACCTGCGAAAAATCCATCGCAGGTGCGAAAACTCACTAAAAGGACTGGGGCCGCATCTCCGGCTCCGCACCTGCGGATTCCAGACCGCACCTGTGAGAACTGGTTGATCTTGACCAAGCCCACACCTACGAGCCCCTCTTATGCACCCGCGTTTCCTCACCTGCGATTCCCCGTCCGCAGGTGCGAGACACCAGAACCATCAATGATTCAGCTGTTTTCCAAGTTCCAAAAATCATCCGTTGAGCATCCGAAACATCCTTGAGGCCCCCGGGACCTCAACCAAACTTACCAACCAGTCCTAATACCTTAAACAAACTTAGTCGAGCCTCCAAAACACATCACCTAACACCAAAATCACCAATTATACATGGATTCAAGCCTAAGAACTTATGAAATTTCCAAAATCTAAAACCGATGCCGTAACACATCAAAACTAGTCCGAATGACCTCAAATTTTACACACAGGTCACAAATGACACAACAGACCTACAACCACACTCAGAATTCTATTCTGAGTCCGACATCAAAATTTCACCTATCGACCGAAATCGTCGAATTTCTAACTTTCACCAATTCAAGCCTTAATCTACTAAAGACCTTGAAAACACGTTACAGACATACTCCTAACTCCGAAATCACCCAACCGAGCTAACAGAGTCGACGAAATCCCATTCCGAACCCGTCTTCACACAGTTCCAACTACGGCCCGATTTCTCAAGCTTACACTCACATATAAGGACTATGTGTCCAAAAACTCTCTGAATTTCACCACTCAACGTTCCGACAAGTCCCAAAAACAGAAATAGACATGGGGAAAGCAATTATTAGGGGATCAGGGCACTAACTCTCAAAATGACCTACCGGGTCGTTACAGTCGAATAGAGACGAGGTCAGGTCCGAGCCCTACTGGTATATATATATATATATATATATATATATATATATATATATATATATATATATATATATATATATATATATATATATATATATATATATATATATATATATATATATAGTAAAGAAAGGCATAATGAAATATCACAGTAAAATAAAGACTATAATTTAACAAGAAAGAAATCATAGAAGGCAACAACTCAGTACACAGAAATACTAAAGGTGATCTCCCGAGATACCGTCTTGTACTCCCAAACGTAAATGTTCCCGGAATATCGTTCCATAGTCCCAAATTAAATATGCAGCCCAAACAATAGAATTCAATAGTTAGAACACGAAATCCTACAATTCAACCTAAGTACAAGATAAGGATAACATGTAAATTCACTAAACATATTGCACGTAGTTCAGATAAACAGTTAAGGCAAGTAGGCATGATATTCTAGTCTAACATGATACTGCACATGCTGATAAGATCCAAATAAGAAGGAAAGAAGCACATTACTTAGTAGAAATTAGGTTTTTACAATAATTAGCCCGGGTACATACTCGTCACCTCACGTACACGACGCTCATATATCAAAAACAGTACCAATCATAAGGGGAGTTCTCCCACACAAGGTTAGGCAAGCCACTTACCTTGAACCAAGCTCAAATCAATCTGAAACAATACTCTTTCCACTAAAATCCAACTTCGAATGGTCCGAATCTAGCCCAAAATCAATTACATAATATAAATACAACTACAAGGAACTAACCTATCTACTGAAATCAAAGCTAAATCAAGAAATTGGAAATTCGCCCCGAAAAGCCTCCCTAGGCCCACGTCTCAGAATCGGGTAAAAGTCAAAAATTATGAAAACACATTCACTCACGTGTCTAACCATACCAAAGTTACTCAAATCCGATACCAAAATCTCGATCAAACCCCCAAAATTCAGCGTAAGAACTTTTCTCAAATTTCCACCCCAAATCACTAATTTAAAGATGAAATTAAAGACATAATCATGAGAATTAACCAAAACTAGGTAAAAATCACTTACCCCAAGCATCCACGTGAAAATATCTCCAAAAATCGCCTAATTCCGAGATCTCAAGTCCAAATGGTGAAAAATGACATAAATCCTCGATTTTGAACACTTTAAATCTGCCCAGTGATCGCGGAACTAGCCTCGTGATCGCGGAACACAACTTCGTTGCCCTAGAATTTTTAACCCTACGTGAACGCGTAAATCACCACGCAAACGCGGTGCACTGACTCTTATACCTACTCGATCGCAAACGTCCTCTCGCATTCGTGATGAGCAAAGCGCATGGCCCATCCTTAGCCTCCTTAACACTACACGGACGCGATGCACCACTTCACATCATTACGTGTTCACATACTCCTGCCTGCAAACACGGAGAACAAAACATCTCTACCCAGCTAAGCCTACGCGATCACGGCTTGCCTCTCACGATCGCGTATAAGGAAAGTAGATACACCAGAATCATACAACTTCAGCCATTCCTCTAAGTCCAAAATGCATCCGATAATGATCTGAAACACACCCGAGACCCCACGTACCTCAACCAAAGATACTAACAAGTCCTAAAACACCATAAGAACTTAGTTAAGTGTTCAAACCACCTCAAACAATGCTTAAATCATGAATCATCCTCCGATTCAAACTTAAAGAACTTGAAATTTCCAAATTCAACAACTGATGCCAAAACCAACCAAACCATGTCCTATTGGCCCCAAATTTTTCACACAAGTCATATTCAACCCTACAGACCTACTCCAACTTTTGGAATTGGAATCCGACCCCGATATCAAAAATTCCACTATCGGTCAAAATCTCCAACACTTTGACTTTCGCGATTTCAAGCCTAAATGAGCTACAAACCTTCAGAACACAATCCGAACACATTTTGACTATGGTCTAAAAGCACCTAATGGAGCTAACATAATCGACGGAATTCTATTCTGGAGTCTTCTTCACACAATTCTGACTACGGTCCAAATCTTAAGGCTTAAGCTCCCGTTTTAGGGACTAAGTGTCTCAAAACTCTCCAAAAACCAAAATGAAACTTCCCGGCAAGTCACAATAGCATAAATAGATACGGGGAAAGCAGTTAATAGGGGATCGGGGCTATAAATCTTAGACGACCGGCCGAGTCATCACAATTATGTAACGACCCGACTGGTCATTTGAGCATTTTCTCTTTTCTCGGTAGTTTGAGGACTCGAGTATCTCTGCATGATGTATTATGATATTCATAAATTGTGTGTTGGTTTTCAAATTATCCAGAATTGATTTGGAAGAGTAAACTTCAAGATTCAAGCTTTGAGTTGGAAGAGTTGACCAAGTTTGACCTTTTAGTATTGGATCTTGGAATGGAATTTCATGGGTTTCGCTAGTTTCTTTGGGTGATTTTGGACTTTGGAGCGTGTCCAGATTATAATTTGGAGGTATGTAGTCGAATTTGTCTTGAAATGGCGGACGATAGATTTTTGGGAAGTTTGACCGGTAGTGGACTTTATGATATTGGGATCAGATTCTGATTCTGGAAGTTAAAATAGGTCTGTAATGTCAAATATGACGTGTGTGCAAAATTTGAGGTCAATCGGACGTGTTTTGAAAGGTTTTGACATCGGTTGTAGAAGTTGAAATTCCAAAGTTCATTGATATTGACTTGAGGTGCGATTCGTCGTTTCAAGGTTGTTATGCATGATTTGAAGCCCCGAGTAGGTTCTTCTCATAATGTAGAACTTGTCTGCAAAATTTGGCGGCATTTGGAGTTGATTTGATATGATTCGGACGTTTGGTTGCGGTTCTAGAAGTTCTTGAAGTATCCTTTGATCTTCATGCATTTTGGCGTCCGATTCATGATTCTAGAGGTTATTTTGATATTTTTATCACTCGTGCGAGTTTGTGTTATGTTTTTAGACTTGTGTGGGTTTTTGGGTTGGAGCCTCGGGGGCTCGGGTGAGTTTCAGATTGGTTTCAGATTGTTTTTGTTTAAATTTTGAGTGCTGGTTCTGGTGTCATCGCATTCGCGATGTTTTGGTCGCAAATGCAGCTATTGCATTTGCGAACCTGAGCTGTTGGGCTGGAGTCCGCTTTTGCAAATAATTTCTCGCATTTGCGATGGCCCATTTTTCCGCATTTGCGAAACTTTGGTCGCAAATGCGACCTTAGCAGAAATCCTCTAGTTCGCATTTGTGATAATTTATTCGAATTTACGAGGGTCGCATTTTCGAACCCCCTATCGCAAATGCAACATCTGCAGCCTGCTAAATGCTGAGAATTCCGAGACTTAGCTTCATTTTGATATATTTTGAACCCTAGTTTCGATGGGAGGCGATTTTGTGAAGGGATTTTCATACCAAATCATTGGGTAAGTGTCTCTAATCAATTCTCAACTACATTTCATGATTTTACACAAAATTTAAAATCAAATTCATGAGAAATCTAGGAAAAAATTTGGGAATTTTGTCAAAACTTTGAAAAATGAAAATTGGGGATTTGAGAGTTGAATAGGACTCGGATTTGGAAACAAACTACATATTTGTACTCGTGAGGCTATGGTTAGTCAAGACCTACCCTTGGACTAGGGTGTTGGCCGCGCGAGCCCGGGGGTTGACTTTTGTTGACTTTTTAGAAATTGAATAAAAATCACAGGTTTATTAATTGAAATTGTTTTCCCTTGAATTGTGTGATATATTTAAGTCGTCTTTGGCTAGATTGAGCCAAGCGGAGGTGAACCTTGTAAAGGAAAAGATAAATTAAGTATTGAATTAGCCGAATTGAGGTAAGTGTTTTGCCTAACTTTATTGAGGGAATTTTCCGTACTATTTGACATTGTTTGCTACATGCGGGGGTGATACATATATGAGGTGATGAGCATATATTCTTATGCCAGGGTTGACCATGCTCAGGGGTAAATTTTGTTATAACTTGTGTCTTGTAAATTCACGCGATCTTCTTGCTTCATGCCTTACTAGACTCCTAGATGCTACGAACATAGTATTAAATGTTACAGACTAAGACTTAGCTTATTTGATCAAATGTGATGGAAATTCTGAGGATACATTGATGTGTTTAGCTCGGTCATCACTATGCGTAATCATTAATACATTGCTATGGCTGATATTCTTGAGGTACTAGATTTTATACTTGGGTTGTACATCATTCGTGAGATTTATGGAAATACTTGAATAATAAGGTTCTTGCGGGTTTATTGAACCATTGTTGGCTTGGAAGGTTGTGATTGAGATTCATTTTGATTATTCGTTCAAACACTCTCCGTGATGCTATTTATTTTCCTTGCCTTATGGTCATTGTTATACACATGTTTGGTAAGGAAGAGTGTAAAGCACGAAGGGTGATGTCGTGCCATTGCATATACATTATCATGTGAGGAGAGTGTAAAGCACGAAGGGTGATATCATGCCATATCATTGAGAGTAAAATCACGAACGGTGATGTCGTGCCATATTATTAAGAGTAAAAGCACGAAGGGTGATGCTGTGCTACATCATTTGTGAGTAAAAGCACGAAGGGTGATGTCGTTCCATTGCATTCATATTATTATGCTTTCATGTTATTGCGAGTTAATGGCATGAAGGGTGTTTTCGAGCAATCAAGGACGAGAGACATACATTATGTTGTGATATCCTTTTCTTGAAGATATCTTTATGTCTCTACCTTGATTTGTCAGTTCTTGGGAAATTTGTAAAAGTTTAGATATTTCTTCATTATCTTCCTATAATTTCTTTTGGCTTGTATTGTTTGTTAGTTGGCTTATCTAACAGGTTAAGTTAGGTGCCATCACGACTAGCAATTTTTGGGTCGTGACAAGTTGGTATCAGAGCTCTAGGTTCATAGGTTCTACGAGTCATGAGCAAGTGTCTAGTAGAGTCTAGCGGATCGGTATGTTGGGTTCTACGAGTCATGAGCAAGTTGGGCTCCCTTTGAAACACCCTCATTTGGACCTATTTTAATATTATTTTAAGCTCTTATAGATGCCCTTTTGATGGACTTCAAAGGCTGATATTGGGACCCAATCTTCCTCCTCTTGGACTTCAATTTGGGCCACCAAATAATTGTAAAACTTAGATAATTCATCGCTTTTGGTCTTGATCTCTTCCTCTACAATTAAAAGCTTCTTTATTTTCCATTGAAGTCCACCAACCTTAGTCTGAAATTCTTTAGCTTGAGATCTTGTAAATGGTCTTCTTGGAGCTTCCAAAACTCTATCCTTGTCCTTGATGTTATCATCAAATGTATTTCGGGATAGTTTTGGTCCAGTTCCTTTGATTTGAAGTTGTTGGTTTCTGGAAGCGATGTGCATCGCGATCGTAGTGAAGGACTCGTGATCGCAGAGTGCTTTGTGGATCTGGGAAAAAATTATTCTTCGCGGTGTGCATCGCGATCGCATGAAGGAGTTCGTGGACGGGGAAGGTACTTTCTGAGGCTTGAAGGTTTTGGCCTTCGCGTTTGCAGAGTAGGGCTCGAGTTCACGCAGGCTTGGCAGGCTGAGCTTCGCGATCACAGGAGGGTCCTCATGTTAGTGAAGAGGAACTTTAAGTCAGGGTTGGTTTGGCCTTAGTGATTGCGCAAAAAGATGCCTGGGCAGTGTATAAGATTGCAAATCGGGACCTAATTCATTTTTATCTCATTTCTCTTATTGGAGACGGTTTTGGGGCAATTTTGGAGAGGCATTTTCATCATCTATCACAAGGTAAGTGATTCCTACTCATTGTGACTTAAATACACGGATTATATATGGGTCTGAACATGATTTTTTTTTAGAAATTATGGGATTACCTAGAAATGGTATTTTGAGTTTTGACCACGAAATTGGACATGCAATTGGAAAAGAATTTATATATATGAGTTCGTGGTGCTATGGGTAATCTTTATCTTCAAAAACTGTCGAAATTTGGGTGCAGGGGCCCTGGAGTTAACTTTTTCGTGTGGAGTTGGGTATTGTTTCTAATGGATTAAGTTAATGGTCTTTGAGTATCTTTTGATTGGTTTGCACGTTCTTTGACTAGTTTCGGATCGTTTGGAATTGATTTGAGGTGCTATGGAGGCGTTGGAGTCGGTTATCGACGTTTGGAGCAAGTAAGTCTCATGCCTAACCTGGTGAGGGAGAATTTACCTCGTAGGTATATTTGTTGTGTGCTGCATGTTATGGGAGCTACGCACTTAAGAGGTGCGTGTCCGCGCGTATACTAGATTCTTGATCATGTCGGGTAGACTTAGACTCACACCATATTTTAATTGTATTTTTTGAGTTATCCTTGCCTGTTTAAAAGTCTTAGTTATTATTTTAGCCTGAGACTGGAGTTTCATAGAGTATCACACCTTGCTATTTCAGATACTTGACGAGCTACTTGATTAGTCATGGAAATTATACTTCCTTTTATGGATTTCTCCCGCATTATGCGTATTCGTCTGAAAGTTCTCTTGAATTTCATAACTCACATTTATACTCGTGAGTGGGGCCAGTGACCTGTCAAAGTTTCATATTCTTATGGGATAACGTTGAACGCCTCAACAATATTTTTATGGGATCGGGTTAAGTGCCTCAGCAGTATTCTTATGGGATCGAGCCGTTCGCCTCGACAGTCTTATGTAACAGACTCTTATGGTATCGGGCCATTCTCCTTGACAGTATTATATAACACACTCTTATGGTATCGGTTCATTCGCCTCAGCGATATTATGTAACAAAATCTTATAGGATCGGGTCGTTCGCCTCTTCAGTATTATGTAACACACTCTTATAGGATCGAGTCGTTTGTCTCGGCGGTTCTATGAAACATCTTATGGGATCGGGTCGTTCGCCTCAGCAGACTCGTGCGTTATATCCAATTGGGAGTTAGCATACCTATGAGTCTTCCTAACTTGAGATTTGACATTTTATTTGGTATTGATCATTATGTATCCCATTCGAGGTAGTACCCGGTATTCGAGGACTTATTAATTACTCTTTTGTTGAGGACTGTATTATGGACATATATCTGTTTTCATTGCTTTTACTTGCCATACTTCATACCTGTCTACCTTTATTATACTTTGATTTATTGGATCACTAGTAAGTGTCAATATCGGCCCCTCATCACTGCTTCTTCGAAGTTAGACTAATTACTTACTGGGTACGTGTTGATTTACGTACTCATACAATACTTCTGTACTAGTTGTGCATGTACTGAGACAGGTACATTCGATGGTCATCTCGGCGTGTAGGCGCAACTGCTGAGGAAACTTTGTGGTGTGCTGCATTCTATGTTACGATCCACAGCACACGGAGTCCTCGTCTTATTCATTTACTATATTCTGACAATTTTCTATTCCTGACAATTGTTGTAGTAGTATTGTACACTCTAGTAGATTTCCATGCACTTTTGACACCGAGTTTTTGGGATTTAGATTCTTGTTCTTGGTGGTATTCTATTGTGTATTGACGAGCGCAAAACACACACTAAAATATGCTCGTCGACTAGCAGGACAGTTGGGGTTCAACCTTAACCCGCGAAGATATCAACCCGCCCTGCATCACAAAATTTTTAGGTTTCAACCCGCCCCGCCCCGCCACGCATAAACCCGTCCCGCCCCGCATAACAAAAGTTTTCTTCTTTTTTTTTTTTTCAATTTTAATGAGTAATTTTTTCCCTATTATTATATTACTGGTGGTATTTTCCTTGCCAAGAGTAAGAAATCAACGTATTAATATGTAATTTTTTCCTGTATATGTTCAGCTTTAAAATTTTGTTGTACCGTTTTCCTCGATTATTATTTAAATATTCTTCTATGATTATACAAATGTCTAAAGCTTCGTATTATTATTTAAATACATAAAATTATGAGAAAGAGAAAATTATAATTTGATCTATGGGACAAATTCAGTTAAAAATTATCAAAAGATCACAACAATCCACTACGAGATCTATACTAGCTAAGTTTTTTTGGTGAATTGCTGAGTGTGTTTAATACAAATAATAAGATTTTGGTGTATTTTGTTTAGAGCAGTTGAAAAAAATAAGATTTTGTATTTATGAATGTCTATTAATCATCTTTCAGATTTTTAAGTCTTTCTTATCAAATTAACATTTTTAATATTAAAAAATAGTCAGTTATATATATAACTGATAGTCAACGGAAGAACCATAATTTTGTGAGAAAAGCAGCAAATTAAGTACCTCACCGGCAACCGCATCAAGATTTTTAAAAATGTTTGCACCCGCCCCGCACCTGCATAAGTCTAAACCCACCCCATCCCGCATAAGCTTAAACCCGCCCGCCCCATTTCCATTCTTACTAATCGAATATAGTAAATTATAATGTCGTATTCACAAGTATTGGAGTTTAAACAGTATTATTGTAGTTTGTAGCTAGATTGTTATCCAAAATGATCAACAATATTGGCTAATGACAATTGATGCAAGTAATGAGCAAATGAAGATATTAATGGCGAGAAGATAAGGTTGATAGGATAGGTGCAAGACACATGTTTGGGATCTAACTCTAGATAATTCACTTCTAATGTTCAAGCGAGTCTCTTGAATTCACTTGGTTATTAGTTCAATTGATTAGTAGAAACTCCTATCTCGATTAAGTGTCAACCTCACAAGATGAATCAATTTAAGCTCGTGAAGATATGCACGAATTCGTAGTGGATTGTTCTTTAGGAGAACCTCTCTCAATTGTCCTCTTAACTAGGTTTAGTCAACAATTCAACTAGCCTCTTCCAATTAATGAATTCAACCAACAAAATATAAAGCACAATTATCACAAGCGATACGAAAGCGTATCGAGAATACGAATAATGCAAAAATGCACGTAATAAAAAAGATAGAAGATTAGGGTTTAAAATAAAGAAAGACAAGAACCCAACTATGAACTAGTTAGACCCCTTGAATTTACTATGATAAACGCTAATCAAGGAAGAACACTAATAAGAAAAACATATGCCAAATAAAGAATGCAATCCAAAGCCCCTAGAAAATATCAACTAGAACAATGAATTAACATTTCAAATACAAAAGATAATCCAAGAGTATGAACATGAACTCATACATGATAAACCAAACATAAATAATCTAAAAAATGGTAAATAGAGAGAAATAAAGGAAACCCTAAACCTCCCAAGGTTTGGTCTTTGTTTATCAATCCATCATCAAAAGCTCACTTTCAAAATGAGAGAAATGGACTATTTATACTAGAATGCTATTTAGGCTAGATGACTAAAATACCCTTAGGCTAGTAAGGAAGCTAAGTAGATCTAAATTTATAAGACTAGCCTAAATAGCTAAATTGCCAATATAGCCTTCTTGATCTTGACTCCTTTAAAGCACTCCAATGCTATAATGTTGACTAAAAAATCATCCTTATTAAGCGTGCTAATCCGGCTTGTATCATCCTCCCCCCCTTGAAAGAATTTCGTCCTCGAATTTGGACCTTGCAAAACCAAGAAAGGGGCAAACATAAGTACCAAGGCAATCACAAGCAAAACATTGTATGTCCAAGCTAAAAGATCAAAGTTCGCAACCTTGCACTCAAAAGTAACACTCTTATGATATAGCCAAGTGTCATAATCTATAAAGAATATATCTTCAACACAAATGACACAAACTTGACTATAAGAAATAATCATGAGAAGAATCAAGAGAAGATAAAGTCCCATCACTCCAATAAAACCACAATCTTGTAAAGGTCTCAACAAAGTGCACACTTTTATGGTATAACCAAGTGTCATAAGAAGCAAGAAAAAACACTCTCCAATCCAATGAAAGATACATTACCATAGTAAGAAATAACACCAGGGCCGAAAACAAACTTTAATTCCAAAGTATCCATATACTTTCCAACAACAAACTCACATGACAACTTAAGAGATATGCCAACATCATGAATCACAATATAGAAAATATCACAAATACCCAAAGTTACGACTCTACCTCAATGGCGTTAGATAAACACAAGATAAGCATAAGCCAAATGTACATATCATTCTTGCTTTTGGGCAAAAGAAAAAGCTCTGGACAAATAATATGCCAAAGTGTTAGTTCAAGGCTTTCGTTACCCTTAGCAACTTTCCCTCGTTGAACCTTCACAGTTAGATTCTTTTTACTCACAATGATCAATCAAAACACCAAACGAAACATTCTTACATTTTCTCATAAAAGCATTAGCAAAATCTATCGAGAATATTCTTTCAAAAGTAGGAATAAGATAAGTAAAGCAATTAATACTAGTACTAGCATCAAAAACTTTACTTTCTTTTTTACTCTCAACCATCACCACATTCAAATTTGCCCATTTCATTATAAAAATTGAATCTTTCTTCCAAACAAATGGAAATAGAATCAAAGAATTCATCAACACATTCTTCTTGACTCGTTTCTTCATAAAGTCAAACGAATCATCACATTCATTATCTCATAAAGGTGGACTATCATAAGACTCAATATCACTGACATCACTTGCTAAAGAGTCATTAAACAAAGAGCTAGAAACATCTAACAAACACAAGAACTCTTAACTAGTTATCTCACATCACAAGATAAGGAAATGTCAAACTCACAAATATCATAGCTATCTTTCAAACCCAAAGTGTCACCACAATCAACTAAAGTATCATGAGTAGAAGGATAAGCTATTTTACCTTGAAGCTCTTCGAAAGTATTTTCTTTACCTTGAACTTGCTCACTTAATTCAAAAGTTCTCTTGAAAAGGTAGCTTGATCTTCTTCCAAGCTCTTCAAAGTAGAAGGAAATTCACTTGATGGCTCCTTTCCAAAAGTCCCTACACATGATACAAAACAACTAGAGAAAGAAGAAAGGTTAATGGTATTAGAATAAGTAAAATCCTCACTCTCTTTTTGTTTTCCCTCTTTCTTTTCTTTCATTTTCTTTTCAAGTTCTTTACTCTTTTCTTGTGACAACTCACTCATTTCACTCCACATTTTCTCTCCTTTTTCAACTCTAGAGTTGTCACTTTTCTCTCGCTCAATTCTCTCTTTCTTTTGTCTCTCATCCTTACTTTTTCTCTTTGTATTTTTCAAGGATGTTCTCAAATTCATTTGCTCTTTCAAGACTTCACTTGGTTCCAATGGTTCAAGTGGCACCAACTTGCCTTTTCACTCAAGAGAATAGTGATTCTTTCTTCCTTGATGCCAAACATCTCTATCATACATCCTTGGGTCGCCCAAGGATGATATGGGAAGAATGTAATGACACAACCCCACCAATTACTTCATCCTTGTACTCCCCAATCATGAAAGGAATCTTCACTACTTTGTTCACTTTAAGTTCTCCACAAGCATTCAACCATTGCAACTTACAAGGTCTAGGAAGATTGAAAGTTTTACTTTAACTCTTTCACTAAGGTAGCACTCACCAAATTGTCACAACTTGCTCCATCAACTACCAAAGTGCACATCCTATCCAAAATCAAACATCTAGTATAAAAGATATTATGCCTTTGTGTATTTTCCACTTCTTCCTCCATAGAAGTAGACAAAGCCTTTCTCACCAACATATCTTCATTCCTCCTATATTATCCATTAGAAACTTGTTGGATGCCGTCCAACTCATTCAATGTGGCCTCATGATCATGTTGATAAAGTGGGTTGTTAATCATTCGAGGCTCTTGAGGTGGTATGGGTAGTAGAAGGAGATTGTCCCTCTTTGGTGGTGCTTGAGGCATATGTTGTGAAGCTAAATTTGGTGGTGCTCTAGGTTGTGGTGAAGGTTGATAAGATTGTAGTTGATCTACTTGTGATGGTTGAAGTGTGGCTGGGGGTTGAAGTATGTGTTGGTAGTGAGGTGGTGGATAAGTGTACGATGTATTGTAACAAGTATCAAAAGACACAATTTGACTTGGCATAGTATAAGCATCATAATCTCCACATGGACTAGGAGAAGGACTTATGAATTGATTTGCACTCCAGACTCCATTTCCAATATCTTGCATTGCCACCAACTTATCCTCAAAATATTTAAGAACGAAGAAATGTCCCCTTCTATTTAGATCAACCATGTACCTATTCCACTTTACATCAATTGGAAAATTATGATCAAGAAACCAAGATTTTCCCAATCGTACATGGCAATACTTCATAGGGTATACATCACATCAAACCATTTCTTTAAAGTCTCCTTTGGTTATAGTAACCATCACTCCTATCCACTAATTCACCACTACATTCATAAGGCGACTCACTTAGAATACAACTCAATCCCAACCATTCAACAAAGGAAGAAGCAATAAAGTTGGTCGCATAGTGAGTACTTATAGCAACCAAACAACCCTCATAGCCTTCGACATTCGTGACATAATGCCTCAAATATATCTTTCTCCCACTTTCATCATAAAAGATTTCAACACTTGGAGAAACACAATTAGTTTCATAATAAGAACCCACATAACCGTCCATACCTCCCATATGACTCCTTGTACCTACAAAGAAAACTTAAAGCAAGAAAGTTGGTTAGTCAAAAATAGGACCTCACAATTCAATCACTTAGTGTATTGCTCAATATATATGTCACTCAATACTAGTGTTTACACTCAAAGGTCAAAGGCTTTTGCGACCTCACTCAATTAAACTCACCACTCAAGTCTTTTTCCACACAAGGGTATCTAAAATTTCTCTTCACAACCGACATTCTCAAATCAATCCAAGTAGGTAATTAAGTATCGGTTCGAAATGGAATATATGTGACACCAAAGAAAGCATAATTAAAAAGCTAACGGACTTGAGCCAAATAATTGACAACGAAAACAAAAAGAAAAGTACGAAAGAAATGGCACGAAAAAATAAAGCACACAAAAAAACTAGAAATAACTCAATATGAACTAATATCAAGTTAATCTAATTAAGAATTTAGTTTACTACAAGTTGGAAGAAAAAAAAGAAAAGAAATTATAAAACAAAACACTTTTTCTCAAATTTGTGGTCATGTTCGCAAAAATGGCTATTTTGTAAAATCGATCATATTTGCAAAACTGGACAGGTTTGTAGAGTTGCAACTTCAATTTCTAGGCAGGGTACTCATACCCTGCAGATTTTTTCCTCTGCCTGATTCAGTGAAGCCAACTCCCAAACAATTCTAACTGTAGTAAATAGTGCAGCCAAAACAAGTAAGCAGCAAGAAATGCAACTGGTGCAACTGTGCACACGAATATTGCAGACAGAGCAATTTTTCAGAACCCAGATGCTAACTGTTATTTTGTAGATTGAATTATTTCCTTATATTTTTAGGAAACCCATTGTCCTGGGAAAGGAAAACCTATAATCCTTGTCAAATTGAGAAACCTCTCTCTTAATAGGTTTGGGATATTTTGGGATCTATATATAGGGGTTGTAGTTGGGGATTCTAGAGATTGTACTGTGCTTTTCTTCTCATTCATAGTGGAAAACTCTCTTTGCTTTCACCCCGAGGATTAGGCATAGCCGAACCTCGTTAAATCTTTGTGTTGATTTTTCTTTTCTATTTGCTTTGTGTATGATTGTGTTCTAGTTAACCCACGATATTCCGCAACAATTGGTATCAGAGCAAGATTCGGGTTTCTACATATAATCTAGGGTTAAAATGTCTTCATCATCTTCAACAAAGTACGAAGTAGAGAAATTTGATGGGGGTTCTAGTTTCAGTCTATGGAAGATTAGGATGAAATCGTCCCTGGTGTTACAAGGATTATGGAAGGCAATTGATGAAGATTTTCCTGAAGAGATGAAAGAGACAAAGAAGGAAGACCTGAAAGAGAGGGCTTTGAGTGCAATCTTCATGAGCGTTACAGATAGCGTTCTTCGGGAAATTGCTGAAGAAAATTCTGCAGCAACGGCATGGAAGAAGCTGAAATATCTGTATTCTAAGAAATCGCTGACAAACCACCTCTACATGAAAAAGAGGTTATACAATCTCCATATGAACGAAGGTACACCTGTTAAAACTCACCTTGATAAGTTTAATTCAATTATAATGGACCTAAAGAACGTGAATATCAAAATTGAGAGTGAGGATCAAGCCTTGATTGTGTTATGTTCTTTACCACCATCTTAGGATACTTTTGCAGATACGCTGCTATATGGAAAAGACAGCATTTCACTGGAAGATTTTAGTAATGCACTAAAATTTAAAGAGTTGAAAAAGAGCTTTCCATGCAGCGGAATTGAGGGCGAGGGTCTTGTGATTAGAGGAATAACGCAACAAAAGGACTTTAACAGGAAAAAGTCAACCGCCAGATCAATGCCTAGAGCAAGGAAGCAACACTGTTATGAGTGCGGGGAGCAAAGTCACTACAAGAGAGATTGTCGTTGTCCTAAGCTAAAGGAGAAAAGAGGGAAGCAAAAAATAGATAATTTGGCAAATATTGTTGACACTGGCAATAATTATGATGATAGTGACTATGTAGGGGAAGTCTGTGCTGTGAGTTCTAGTCATGGGCAGAATTCTTGGGTTCTTGATTCTGGTGCTACTTTCCACATATGTCCACACAAGAATTGGTTTGCAACTTACAAGCAAATGAGTGGGATTGTCTATATGGGAGATGATAATTCATTACCAGTAGAATGTTCGACGGAATTTTCAGAAACATTGAGTGTTGGCATGTTCCTCGGATAAGAAAAAATTTGATTTCTCTTTCGACTTTGGATGATCAAGGGTATAAATTTCACTCCGAGAATGGAATACTTAAAGTTTGTAAAGACTCCATGGTACTCATGAAGGGTAAACTACATTCTAAATTGTATCATCTTCAGGCCAGTGTGGTTGAAGGGGAAGCTGCTGTAGCTTCTTGGAAAAGTGATATGAATCAGTCTCAGTTGTCGCACTTGCGACTTGGTCATATGAGTGATAATGGATTGTCTTTGTTGAGTAAGCAGAATTTGCTGAATGGGTACAAAAATCAAGTTTTGAATTTTTGTGAGCATTGTGTGCTTGGTAAACAGACAAGGGTAAAGTTCAGCAAGAAGGTCGAGCACAAGACCAGAGACAAGTTAGATTATATACACTCTGACTTGTGGGGTCCAAACAGAGTTCCCTCCAAGAGTGGTGCCAAGTATTTTATGACTTTGATTGATGATTACTCAAAGGATGGTGTGGGTGTATTTTCTGAAAACAAAATATGAGGCATTTCCGACATTTGTTAAATGGAAGACGATGGTTAAGAGGCAGACGGAAAGAAAAGTTAAGCGTCTTCGAATTGACAATGGGTTGGAATTTTGCAATTCTGAGTTCGATAATTTCTGCAACATAGAGGGCATAGTGAGACACAACACTTGTGTCGGAACACCACAACAAAATGGTGTTGTCAAACGTATGAATAGAACGCTTTGTGATAGGGCAAGAAGCATGTTTTCACACTCATGTGTTAGCAAAGATTTTTGGGCTGAAGCAATCAATACAACTTGTTATTTGGTCAACAGATCTCCATCCACATCTATTGAGTTCAAAACTCCTTTTGAGGCATGGTCCGGTTTGCCTGCTGATTATTCAAATTTAAGGATATTTGGTTGTCCTGCTTATGCTCATGTGAGGGATGAAAAACTTGAGCCAAGGGCAAATAAGTGTATATTTCTAGGGAATGCAACTGGAGTGAAAGGTTATAGGTTGTGGTGCATAGATCAAAAGACTCCAGGGCTAATTATCAGTAGGGATGTAATATTCAATGAATCTGCCTCACTGGACAGTCAGAGGGAGAAGGCAATATCAGAAACATATCGTGGTGTTAGTGACCGCAGCCCAGTAGTTCTAAAGTAGAGGAAGTGGAGGAGGTGCAAAATATTGATCAAGATGATAATGTTGATGCACCTGCGTAACTACAACCATATAGCATTGCAACATGCAAAGAGAAGAGAGTGATCAACCGACCGCAAAGGTTTGCAAACGTAATTGATTGGAATCTTCTTGGATCGTATATCCAATGGGATTTGCTTTGGCAGTTGCAGAGATCCTTAATGCATTTAAGTGTTATAGCTACTCAGAAGCTATTTAGAGTACAGAACCAAATTGATGGATTAGTGTTATGGGTAAAGAGATTGAGTCTCTTAACAAGTTTCGGCGTTGCCTAGACTTGGTTGATGTGTGCGACAATGGATAGAGCCCTCGCGAGGGCTGAGGGCAAGGTAGAGAGAAGTTGTTCCAGGAGAAGATTTGTTATTTTGTGGCTTGAATTATTTCCTTTTATTTTTAGGAAACTCATAATCCTATAGGTTTAGGAAAACCCATTGTCCTGGGAAATGAAAACCTATAGACCTTGTCAAATTGGGAAACCTTTCTCTTATAGGTTTGGGACCTTTTGGGATCTATATATAAGAGTTGTAGTTGGGGATTCTAGAGATTGTACTGTGCTATTTTTGTCATTCATAGTGGAAAACTCTCTCTGCTTTTGCCCCGAGGATTAGGCTTAGCCGAACCTCGTTAAATCCCTGTGTTGATTTTTCTTCTCTATTTGCTTTGTGTATGATTGTGTGCTAGTTAACCCATGATATTCCGCAACCCAAACTATAATTTGAAGTAATTGCAAGACAACAGGCAGTCCCAATCCCAGTGAAATACCAAATGCAGCAACACTATTAATTCCAACTGGTGTAAAGCTGAACAGATTCTCTATGTCGATGTAATTTTCCTGCTAGTTTCATCATCTCAAAGATTGGTTAAAAAATGGGCATAAAATAGACTAAAACTATGCAGAAACTGACAACCAACAGGTGCAAAAGTTTCAGCAGAACAAGTCAAGAAACTGCAGCTCAGATGTTGTCCCAAAACTGAAATTTCAGCAGCTCAAATAGTGATCAAAACAGTGTAGAAATTCTTCCTTAAAGCAGAGGTTATTGCTGTCAAAATATTGCTTCCAAATCAGTATAAGTTGAGCTCAAAAGAATCGCAATGTGCAGCTCAAACTTGCAGGTGAAACTGGACACAAACTGCAGAATTTTAACTAAAAGTTGTTGTGCTGTTTTACTAGATTTCTGCAGCTTCTTTCAACCAAAACAACTTCTAAACTGTGTAGGTTTGCTCAACTGTAGGAACTGGACAACTGAACTAACTACAGAACAGCAATAAAATCTCAGTCGATGCAACGTAAACTGGTGCAAAACTCTTGGAGTGTTTCTCTGCAAAACTGGAGCATTGCAGAACTCCAAATAAAGCTGTCAAGACTGCAAACTGAAGCTGGACTGCCACTGGAAGTTTAGGACAACCTCTTCAATTCCCAGTTAGAGCAGCTAACACTACATCAACAAAGAACTAATGGATTTTTCTATTATCAAACTGCAGATTCAGTTCAAACTCAGGAAGATCAACTCAAAACTCACAAACAAAATCTCAGAAGCAAACAACAATTACAATTAGTACAGCTGTTCGATCGCTCAGTTGAGGATCAACTAGGTATAAATCTCAGCAACCAATTGAAAACCACACAATTTCAAGCTGTGCAGGTCGTGTTTTTCTAAATGAGAGCAGGTTTAAATCTCAATCAACACACAAAATTTTCGGCGAAGAACAACAACTATAACAAGATGACATTCAAAAATTTCAGAAGCTAACCTCAACAGAGTTTCGAACCAATGCCACAAGAAATCTCAAGTCAAACTAACGAATTCAAACTTAATCAGTTCCAAAGAACGGATGATGTTCAGTGTTCAATCCTAATATTCAACCTCAATTCCTTCAGAAATTCAGAGAAAACAAATCGAGCTTAGAAGTACCAAACCTGTGCATGGAGATGAATTGAAGTTCGAGGCGACGAACAGTTGCAAACTACTCCTAGCAAATGAAGAACACAACTATAATCGTTGTCGAACCTTGCCTCAGAGCTTCAATTCGATTCTCACCCAACCTTCACCAATGGAGCTCAAATTTGGACTACAAACTCCACTAACCAATGCGAGCAAACCCCAATGACTAATTTGAACAAACACTCACGAAATCGACGAACCCTAGGTCGTCTTCTTCTTCGCACAATCTGTTCAAAATTTCGAACCAAAACCCCCAGCGATTCAGCTTTAAACAATCTCAATCTTCAGATTTTCACCTCAATCAAGCTGTACCAACAGGGTTCGAACACACCCTACTCAAATTCGAACTCGATATTTTTTATTAAGAGCAAAACCCCCAAATCTGGTACCACTGCTCGTCGATTTAGCGTTCAAATCTCAACCCAAACTTTGAAATTCAGCTCAACTCAGTGATTCAATCTCAGGTAATGAAGTAAGTCCGAAGTATCATAATCAAAAGCGACGGAGATGAAGCAAATTTTCGAATTTTCTATTTGGAAACAAACAAAGAAGAACAAGGAAATACGATTTTCTATTTCTCAAACACAAACAACGGATGAACAGTAACAAATTCTATTTTTGGAATTTTTCTTATTTTCTGTTTTGTTGATAATCAAAACAAAGACCCAGGGTTGATAGACAATCCAAAACCTCGTTGTGATACCAAGATGATACGCAATAGTATCAAGAACAAGGATAATGCAAAAATGCACATAATCAAAAAGATAAAAGATTAGGATTTAAAATAGAAAAAGGCAAAAACTTAACTATAAATTAGTTAGACCCCTTGAATTTACTATGATAAATACTAATAAAGTAAGAACACTAATAAGAAACACGGATTAAACTAAGTAAAGAATGCAATTCAAAGCCCCTAGAAGATATATCAACTAGAATAATGAATTAACATTCAAATACAAAAGATAATCCAAGAATATGAATATGAACTCATACATGATAAACATAACATAAATAATCTAAAAACATGATAAATAAAGAGAGATAAAAAAATGCCCTAAACCTATCAAAGTTTGATCTTTGTTTATCAATCCATCATCAAAAAATCCGTGCTACTTATGCTAGATGACTAAAATACCCTTAGACTAGTAAGGAAGCTAAGTAGACCTAAATTATAAGACTAGCCTAAATAGCAAAATTGCTAATATAGCCTTCTTGATCTTGATTCTTTTAAAACACTTCAATGCTATGATGTTGATTAAAAAATCAGCCTTATTAAGCGTGCTCATCCGACTTGTATCAACAAGTTATGCCTCTCTCAATTACATGAACAAGCGAATATAGATGCAACGATTAAAACATTCAAAACGATTCAATACATAAAAACTAGAGTTAATTATCCACAAACAAGTATCAATCCATCAATCCCTAAAGAGAATTACTCCATGGATATGGTGTAATTCATGATAACAATGTTTAAGTTAAAGGAAAACATAAAACAATCCAAACTCTTGTCTTGAGTGAAGATTGAATGATGAAATCCTTGAACTTTTTCTTCTCCACGTCCTCCTTGGCTTTCTTAGATCTAAGATGTGTCCAGAAGTCCCAAAAATAACGTTTTACATGTATTTATACTAAGTAGGGTCGACCCCAAATGAAACCACATTTTCCTAGCCAAAATTGGATTATTACTTTGTAAAAAATACATAGACGCGTTGATGGGGCGACGCGCCACGCGGTGTGGTAATGGGGTTTATCAGGGAGCTCAACAGTTCAAAAGGCAACAGAAATGCACATGAACGACGCCCCACGCGCCGTAGGTGTGCAACATTCTCAGAGTCCATTTCGTGACTTTTTGATATCCAGACATGGTTCTCGACCCCCGAACTCGATCCCGGCTTAATCCCTTGGGATTTCACTCAGACTTCAAAGCTCCAAATAGTTCGAATTTATTCCATAACATCTACATAGCTAGGAATCAATCCTACAAGGCATAAACACACAATAGTGCAAAATACTAGCAATTAAAGCTCTAACTCAATTAAAGTGCAGTAAATTAGAGTGCGATAAGCGAACCATCAACACCTCTGGTTGTAAATATGACATGCTACCCATAGATCTACGAATGAGTGCATCAGCTACTACATTCGCCTTCCCTGGATGGCATAAAATATCAACATAAGAGTCTTTCAGTAGCTCCAACCATCTTCTTTGTCGTAAATTCAATTCCTTTTGCTTGAAGATACACTGAAGTGTCATAATCCAAACCGATGGGCCACGACGGGCACCCGATACCTTACTCAATCGAATACCAACTCAATGTATCTTTCGTGTCATACTATCATAGGTAAATGAGCCGGAGAGGCTGTCGTGAGATAAATAGAATAAACATGAGAGAATACTCGACATGGAACGACCCAACCTGATATAGAAACTTACATATGTGACATACTGGCCTATAAGTCCAACATGATCATTCGTAAACTCAAAACATAGGCCGACAAGTTCATACAAGTATCCATATACATGACATCTGTCTACAAGCCTCTAAGAGTACACAATATCATAAAGGTCGGGACAAAGCCCCACCATACCAATCAATGCATGTACTAATCATACTGACTAAATAAGCAACTCCGGAGCAAATGAAGTGCATCAACACCTTCCGCTAAGCTGACAACCTACTTAGAGGACTCTCAACCTGTCTATCGGGACCTGCGGGCATGAAACGCAACGTCCCGAGGCAAAAGGGATGTCAGTACAAATAATGTACCGAGTAGGTAATGAATGAAAATCGGTAAATAATAGACACGAGAGAAACATGGAGTAAAAGACTCGACATGTAAGTCTGAATAGCTTTATGAATCCTTTAATATTTAAAATGTCATGCATATGTGTATAAATGACATACCATGCATGGGTATATACGTTCATAACATCATCAATCCTTTGAGGACATCCCATCATATCTTCTTGGCCATTATGGGCAAATCATCAACGTATACCAGCTGATCAGGTGGTGGTACGTATATAATGCCGTAACCTTTTCCCATATCCAATATACATATAATTTACATATACACGTATATAATGCCATCTAGTCATGGGTCAATGTACATGTATAAATGAATGCAATGCATGAGAAGTACGTCAATAAAATCTCTAGGAACGTCATAAAACCATTATGCCTTTGATTAATATGATGAAGTAAACTTTTTTCAACTTACGTATTTTTCTGAGACCCGTGAATAGATAATATGTCACGACCCAAACCGATAGGCCGCGACGGCACCCCGTACCTTACTCGACCGAGTACCAATGTAACGTATCATTCTTATTACATCATCATATACACGTGACATACGGGCCTAATAGGCCAACATAATCATTTATAAACTCAAAACATAGGCCGACAAGGCCGTACAATCTTCCACGTATACGACATATGTCTATAAGCCTCTAAGAGTACATAAATGTCATAAAGGTTGTGATAGAGTCCTGCCATACCAAACAATACCCGTCTAAATCATACTAACCAAACAAGCGACTCCGAAGCAAATGGAAGGCACCAACATCTTCCGTTGAGCTGATAGCCTACTTGGAGGGCTCTCGACCTGTCTATCGGGACCTGCGGGCATGAAATGCAGCGTCCCCAGGCAAAAAGGGACGTTAGTACGAATAATGTACCGAGTATGTGAGGCACATAAATAAGTACATAAGAGACATGGAAGAAATATAAAGCACATGACTCAACCTGTAAGCCTAAATAGCTTTGCAAATCATAAATTACTTTTAGTGTCATGCATATGCATATGAATGTCATGTCATGCATAGGTACATGTTTCATAACATCATCAGCCTCTGAGGGCATCCCATCATATCATATCGGCCACTGTGGGCAAAATCATCATCGTATACCAGCTGATCAGGTGGTGGTGCGTATATAACGCCATAACCTTTCTCATATCCCATATACATATATATATATATATATATATATATATATATACACATACATATATACACATATATAACGGCGTTTGAATATACATATATATATATATACGCGTATATAACGCCGTTTGAACCATATTTCAGCCACTGTGGGCAACATCATCATCATATACCAGCTGATCAGGTGGTGGTGCGTATATAACGCCGTAACCTTTTCCTGTATCCCATATACATAGATTTACATATATACGCATATATAACGCCATCTGGTCATGGGACAATGTGCATATGTAAATTCATGAAATGCATATGAAATACGTCAATAAAATCTCTCGGTACGTCAAAAGGCCATTATGCCTCTGTTTAATATCATGAAATAAACTTTACCAACATACATATTTTCGAGACCCATGAACAGAAGATAATAATAATTCTCATGGGGAATCAAGAATATAGATACCCCTACTATTTCTATGAATAGAGTGATTTATGAAAATCGTGCATTTGCTCGTTTCTTCTGTATACTTTGGATCATGCCAAAAATAAAGAAAGAATGACCTTAACATACCTGAAGTAGGGAAAAATCTATGTGATATTTTTGAGAAGGTTGTACCGTACTCCCTTAGAACCACAAAATCTTGTCGCTATTTTGCTAAATAGTTCGTAGGAATTTGTTTTTGTTGAAGAACTCATGTTATATTATCTCATTTTGTAAAAGATTCTAATGAATCTGGTTCTTAAACATTGCATCCGTAAGGGTCTCTTTAAATACACATAAAAGTCATTTATAATTAAGCTTTGTAGGCCCCATTTTGCATAATGACTAAGCCATCCAAATTACACCTTATCTTGCCATTTTGCAACATAGTTCATGAGTCATCACTTAAAGTGATGGTATGCCATGTGTATGAATATAATACTTATCCAAAAGTTATCCAACTAATTCCCACTAGTCCAATAATTAACCACTAATCCACATAATTAAGAATTGTCTCAAATTATCTAAAATGCTACTCACTTTTAATATACTTTATACACATTATTATCATGGCCATGTGGTACCTTGTATGGCACTAGTCCATAAATACGTGGTATTATATCTTAGACCGTATTTTACCCCAAAGTGTCAAATTTTGACAAAATTTATTTTCTTTGATTCGCTCACCCTCTCACCTCCACAAATTTACTTATCACTTGTTTGAAATAGTACAATAATTATAGTCTCCAAATAATCTTTTCCTTGGACTGATATCAATTACCTTACGCCCAATTCAACGTGCAATACCACAGGGTGCAACACTGTCGTAATATAATACTGCGAAGCGTAACATCATCATAATGTAATACTGTCGGATGTAACATTGACGTAATATTGCAGGGTGTAACATAATAGAACAATAGGACACATTGGGAATCAAGAACATAGATATCTCTAGTAGTTCTATGAGTAGAGTCATTTATGAAAGTTGTTTATTTACTCATTTCATTTGTATCGTATGGATCATGCCAAATAGAAAGAAGGGATAGCTTTACCATACCTGAGCCGATTCTCTTGACAATCCCTCTAACACACGTCTTTTGTGATAAAGCACGTTACGACGTATCAAAGTAGGGAAAAATCTATATGATGTTCTTGAGAAAGATTATACCGATAAATCACGTTACTACTACGTCGTATAACTTCGCATGAAGCTGAAGATCGTTACTTGGTATGTGTAAAACATCTTCGTTTTTGTGAATTTGATCAAAATTTCGCTTGGCTTTACTTGCTTAAGCAATCCCGTTTTCTGTTCCCTATCTTTGTGAATTTTGAGAGTTTCTTATTATAGGGGTGGGCCCTACTTGCAAGATGACTAAAACAACAAATTTCCTTAAATGTGACACCTTTTTAAAAGGAGTAAGAGTCACCTATTTGGGCTAGTGTGCTTCCACGTTGGGGGGGGGTGGCTTATCCAAAATTATCCACTCATTTTTTTAATTAACTTTTTAATCCCCCACTAATCCAATAATTAATCAATTACCCACATAATTAAGAATTAGCTCAATTTACTTAAAATACTACTCACTTTTAACACACTTTATACACCTTAATATCATGGTCATGTGGTATCTTGTATGATACTAGTCCATAAATACCGGGTATTATAGCTCAGATCGTATTTTATCTCAAAATGAAAACTTTCGATGAAACTCAGTTTCTTCGATTCGCTTACCCTCTCACCTTCACGAATTTAATTATCACTTTTTTGAAATAGCATAATATTTGTAACCTTAAAATAATCTCATTCCCAAGCTTGCGTCGATTAAGTTGACGAAACTTTAACATACGAAATACGGGATGTAACATCTCATTTCTGAGATTTCATTAATTTACTTATGACGTACTTTCATGTATGAAAACATGGGATGTAACATCATTCCCATCTTTGGAACATTCATCCTCGAATGTTGACTGATGCACTTATCATTTTCGTAACTTATGTCTTCCGAATACTTTAGTACTCTTCTTTCCATCTAGGAAACTGTTTTGTAAATAATCCAAAGGCCACGACTTTCCCCCCTTTAGGCCTCTTTCTCATATTATGACCTGTGGTCGGAATCCTTCCAATCTCGTAACTGTTGCTACCTTTTGTCATGTAGCCTGTATGACTCTGACCTTGTAATGCGCCTTATGCAACTCTTCTCTCCTTTTTCTTTCAGCTTTTAGCCAATCTCTAGGCCTCACTTTGTAAACATATATAGAGCTTGATAAGATGTCCCTCTGGGCATCTATGGGTATACTGAAGTTCTTCGCTCGTACTTTGCCGAACTTACAACTATTGCTATATCAAATTTCATAGACCCAATTATCTATCCGTATGACTTTACTGCATCTAGGTAGGTCATACTATACCATAACTCTTGGTTCGATTTATCGTTGCTGAGGCATGCTACCAAACTTCAGGTTATTCTTGTTGCTTATCCTATATGTATAAATCTAAGTCCTTTATTGCTTCTTCATTACTGTTCATCTTAAGAATGATGGCCTAATCTCATCTCATACTGTTGAATTTTTATCCATCTATTGTTGCTTCACCTTAATGTTGATGTATAATCTCCCACTTGATAACGTGACCTCTTATGTAACGCTGCCGCTAGGGCTCACGTCTCATCGGAGAATATTTGAAACGATTAGACTGATCCACTTGAGGGCGATACTGTACTTCCATAACCGTATTTCTTAGCATCCCAATGTGATTCACCTTACGTGGCTATTTTAATTTCGTATAATCCCTAAAATTCACCCTTTTCTTTTCTTTTTCTTCCAATTATTACTCAATTTAAGGCCCAAACATCATCCTTTATTTACCATAATTACACCCTCATTCTACTACCATGGCATCATTCCATCTCTTCTAAATGCTACTAGTCTTAGACTCCTTTGAGTTCATTCAGGCTATACTGAGCTTTCTATAGAAACCATCAGCTCTCTTGTTTTCATGGGCTTAATCCTGAGGACTTATCCATTCTCGTCACCTTTTCACTTACCCTTTCTTAGTTTACTCCTGTCTTTTAGAACCTTGTCGCTTCACCATATAATAGCTTGCGACTTACGCATATCTATTTATATTACTCGCAACCTTTATACTTTCTAGCATCATAGATTTCCTTATGTCATTCTGGATCATCAAGAGAGATATCACATCGTCTCTAACTCTTTTCTTACTCTCTTAATCAGGCTTCTCGATACCTAGAAACCATAGATTGAAAGATATGCCACTGATGACACCGCTATCATTCCTGAATACTGAATCCTAATGCTTTTAGCCTTCTATCCGAAGTATGGACCATTTACAACCTTCTGCTTTTGAGTATCTCGTACGTTGTTCACCTTTATCTTACTTACCTTAAAATCTTGCATCACATCTTCTATCTCTTCCAGATAGGTATAATTCACATCCATGACTTGAAGCTCTATTATAATACTTGCACCTCTGGTGCATACATAATCCGGTGAGAGCTCCATACTGACTTTTTATGAGGCTGGTACTCTTCTAACTGGCTTTATCATAAAGCCGTTATAGAATATGGTTGCCGTACTATCTCTCTTGCACCTCTGATATGCTTCTATGTTCTCAACCATGATTTTTATAATTTTCTGGGCCCAATAATCAGACTCCTGATTTACTTCGTTGATGTAACTCTTTAGTTTCCTCTTCATTCTGATCAGCCTTTATGTAAGCTTAAGCTATCTTCTGATCTGCGGCTCATGGTATTACTTTAGCCCTTCATGGACGCTATAGAATATCCACAATACAATCTTTTAACAATTCAATCCTTTGTCTATGACCCGGACTCAATTATTCCTTTTAACTTATACCGGAGTCTTCTACGGCTGTATGATTGTAAACATATATGTTGCATGGGTAATACTATGAAATATTAAGTGCATTCATAACGTAACTAACTCTGGATCATTTATCGAATAATTCCTTTTGTTCCTTCTCAACTTTCCTTAAATGAGAGCAATTGCTTTTCCTGGTCGGTCTTCCACTTGTTACATGGATACTTGGCTTATCTTAGTGTCCACACGTGCCGGAATTTTTTTTTCTTTTATGCAACTCATATGTTTCGACCATTACTTTTGGTTTCACTTCCTACTCATTAGCCACGATAGGTGCGGGACAACTTTCTTATAGAGTGCATACAATGTTGTAGTGAGACTGATATTAGAAGACCATTTCTTCTTCTAGTTACTATGTTTAGGTTGAAGCTTTCTTTCTTATTTCCTCAGCTAGTCTTTCATTGTAGTACATAGGGAGGACCTTCTGGCTCTTGTAAAGTTACAAGCTTGTTATATTGCTTACCCGACATAATTTTTGATGTTCGTACTTACCTATATCCTTAGTTACTTACCTCCACACTCATGTACTCATACGATTGCTTCTGAATTGAAGTTTTGACTGTCTTCCTAGTGAGACTCTCTTTCATTTCCATAACACTCATACGGTATCTTTAACTATCCCAACTCCTATTTGAATATTTCTCTAGGTCATGATGTCATATCTGTGAGACTGAATTCCCCATATTGGGGTTCATTCTATTTACCTTGCACGATCTATTGATTTGTCTGTATCCTCTTTTATAGCCATGACTAGGCCCTTCCTGAATCAACTACTAACTACTCGTCGGCCCATTCTCATATCAATATTCTACGTAATCTTTCTTGGATCATTTCCTTTGTCTTAACTCACGTCTCGGACTGGCTCCTTATCTATCAATAACATCTCGGGTAGGAACCCTTACTTCCTCTCCTTGGCGTCGTGTTTCCATAATGTTCTGGAATCGCAGCATACCTGTAGGATCTGAATAAGTGCAATCTTATCCCTTTCTCAGTCTTATCGAATTCTTCCTTTATTATTCCATAGTTACTACAACCACTTAATTCTGACTTAATTCCACATCACTCCATATTCCCCCCTTTAGGAGAGTACTAAGATTTAGTGCTACGATGATCTACGTATAGATGTTTTACCTCTTCATCTTTGGTGTCTTTTCACATCATCAATGACTCTTACTCGCCTTGCGGTAATCCTTCTGCACTAAAGATGACAAAATTATTTACTCACAAGGGTGACACTTAGTGTAACGGGCACACTTAGTCCCTTAAGCTTAACTTTTCTCACATTGCTTTCTTTAGGGAAGCGTCTTACTGAATGAAATTTAAGGGTTATTATTCTGTCATCCATTCTTTTATCACCAGAACACAATCTGAAATTCTCATGATGCCAACTATTATCAAATCACTCATCCCCCAATTCATGTTTTGTTTACCTTGTTCACTAGCCCATACTGATTTCTTATTACTTTTGGGTCTAAATTTTCCTTCTGGTAATCAGGTTAAAGTCGTGAACTTATTTCTCGAAATGAGGATATGACTTTATGGCCTATACTCTCTTGTTGTCTCAAGGCCTCTCACTTCTCGTCTTTTCCTTCACTTGACTATAGACTCTGTAATACTGTCAATTTTTTTTTATCTACCGTTGTCATCCATGTATCGCATCTTACTCATAATGTTTCATTAACTCTCTTCTTATTTCCTGCTAATATTTCTGTCTATCACTTTATTCTGAAAACTTCAACAAGATATTCTTTTGCTTTTATCTCCCCTTTGCTCCATCCACTGGCTGTTCGGGTTGCCTAACATTATCTCTCTACCAGGGACGAGAGCCATACTAAGATAATATTTATCCTTTCCAGGCTTCTAGTTCCTATCTTTGTAGCACTCATATCTAGATGTACTATTTTAGAGTGCACCATGTAGGTGTTTCACAAGGAGATCCATTACCACGTTTGCACTATCCTTCGGAAATGTCAACTAACACTAACAATCCATCCACCATTTTGGGTTACCCTAACCCCAACTAGATCCTAATATCTCGTCCTTCTCTTAAGCAATATCTGTTAGCTCCTATAGGGCATAATTGAGATGGGTGTATCTAATTGTATATATCTCAGTTACTATTGAAAGTAACTCGGATTGCTTATCTTTCTCTGCTTGAATTGTAAATACTATTAATCTTCATTAACCGGGTACCTCGTACCCTTCTTCATCTTACTTCTTTTACTTGTTGAAACTTGTACTTTCTGATTCTCGTTGCTTTTTACCATATTGGTGGACATATATTCTTGACTTAAGGCTCCTTATCAAGAATATTACACGTCTTAGAACACACATGGTGTGCTGAAGACCTCACATTTACTCATCATAAGCATGATGTAAAATCGAGTCCCTCTGACTCAACTCTTCCATAGCCGCATTCAATCCCTTACCAGCCGTCTTTCAAGATGTAGGAATCGGCGTATTATGAATAAGATAGAGTTTAGAAATTGAGTTCTTACAACTGAGCTCTACCACACGATCTAGAGTAAGAAGAAAGGGTGACAGTCCTAAATGCCCTCTAGCCTCCTGCTTATAAGTGTGGTGCACGACACACCCATAAATAAGACTCTACTAGACACGGCCTGTAGACTCCCTAGGACAGAACTGCTATGATACCACTTTTATCACGACCCAAGCCGATGGGCCGCGACGGGCACCCGGTACCTTACTCAGCCGAGCACCAACATAACTTATCTTTCGTGTCATACTATCATAGGTAAATGAGCCGGAGAGGATGTCGCGAGATAAGTAGAATAAACACAAGATAATACTCGACATAGAATGACCCAACCTAATTGTTCGAGTGAGTTCGTGAGTGAATGGGTGTTCTAAATTTTTAACTTTAACTCAATTCCGAGATGTGGGCCCGGGGGACTTTTTGGGAAATTTTCTAATTTTGCGCATTAGCCTTGAACTAATTAGCTAGATCGATCTTACAATGGTGTTTACATTATGCAATTGAATAGAATAGATTTGGGACATTCAGAGTCGGGTACTCGTGGCAAGAGCGTGGTTTTGAGTTGAGTAGAGAAGTCGAGGTAAGTGGCTTGCCTAACTCTGTGTTGGGGACTCCCTCTTAGGTTTTTTTGATACTATTTGTTGTATGGGCTCCGAGTATATGAGGTGACGAGTACGTGCACGGGCCATTGTTGCTAACATTCCATTTTTCCTTCCATGCCATAAATCATTTCACTCTTATTTCACTGTTTAATGTACAAATTGTGTAGTTAGATTAGGAAGGAGCATGTCTACCTGTTTTACCTGAATTTCATATTTGATACTATGTGCACATGTTTAGTTAATCCTATCATGTGTCTTGACTGTGACTTTTCTCCTTAACTTTTTTCAATAAACCTTATCCGGTATTCATTCGCATTCATATTTAAATTGGGACTACAGGCATATTCTGGGAGCTTTCCCCCTGTACTGCATATTTAAATTGGGACTACAAACATATTCCGGGAGCTTTCCCCCTGTATTGCATATTTAAATTTGGACTACGGACGTATTCCGAGAGCTTTCCCCCTGTACTGCATATTTAAATTGGAACTACAGACGTATTCCGAGAGCTTTTCCCCTGTACTGTATTTTCATTTGGAATTACAGGACGGTATCCCGGGAGATTCCACTTTGTGATATATAATATGTTGAGCCGAGGATATTCTTACTATACACTTATATTGTTTTTCTTAAAATGTTTATTATAGACATTACCTATCTTTTGAACTGTTTTAAACTTACTTATTTAGAAATCCAGTAGATCCTTAACCTGGCCTCGTCACTACTTGACCGGGGTTAGGCTTGGCACTTACTAGGTACCAAATGTGGTGTACTCACGCCGTTTCCTGCACATGTTTTTCATGTGCAGATCCAGGTACGATCTATCAGCCTCGTGGTTAGTCACTACTGCTGATTCCCTGCAAGGTATTTCTTCCGCATTCGCAGAATCCTCCAAGTCTCCTTCCATTCTATCTTGTAGAGACGTTCTTATGTACTTTTCCAGTTGTTGTTAGAGCTTCAGTAGTGTTAGAAGCTTGTGACTGTTGTGATATTCCGGGTTTTGAGAAGTTTCATTTTGTACGTGCCGAGTGGCGATGTTTCATTAGTAGGTCTACTTTATGCCTTCTTTATTTTTATTATTTTTATTATTTTTATTTAATATCTTTTCCGCAATAGGTTTACCTAGTCGTAGAGACTAGGTGATGTCACGATGCCTTTTGGAGGGTAAATCGGGTCGTGACAAGTTGGTATCAGAGCGTCTAGGTTCATAGGAGTCACAAGTCACAAGCCACAAGCCAGTTTATTAGGGTCTCATGGATCGGTACGGAGACGTCCGTATCTATCTTCGGAGGATATGTAACTATTGAGAACAATCATATTTCTTTGATTTCCTTATTGTGCTAGTTATTGACATCAAAAATTCTAAAATTCTATTCTATTCTTTCCCACAGATGGTGAGGACCCGTACTGGGAGGACCGACGACCAGGCACTCGAGCCCCCTGCCAGAGCCGCTAGAGGCCGAGGTTAGGGTATAGGACGACCACGCTGTGCAGCCCGAGCATCGGCGAGAGCAGCGAAAGAAGAGCCTATAGCAGCCCCAGCTGGAGAGCCGGCACAGGAGGTCCCTATTGCCGCTCCAGCCTTTCAGGAGACTTTAGCTCAGTTCATGAGCATGTTCAACACTCTAGCTCAGGCTGGACTACTTCCGATAGCTCCCGCTACATCTCAGGCCGGGGGAGGGGCACAGTCTCCCTTATCCCGCACTCTTGAGCAAAGGGGCTAGGTTGATCAGTCCCTGAAGTATATCCCTATGCCCCCAGTGGCTCCGGTACAACATGGGACCAGGGTAGCTGCTTCTGAGGCAGAACATCTCAGACTTGAGAGGTACAAGAAGTACCACCTACCTATTTTCAGCGGACTAGCTTCAGATGACGCTCTAGGTTTTCTTGAGGTGTGTCATCATATTCTCCGCACTATGGGCATTATGGAGACCAGTGGGGTTTCTTTCACCGCTTTCCAGCTGAGAGGAGCGGCATATCAGTGGTGGCGGGCCTATGAGCTGAGTAGTCTGGATGAGGCAGCCTCACTCACTTGGACTCAGTTTTCAGAGATGTTTTTACGAGAGTATGTGCCTCAAAGCCTCAGGGATACATGGCGCGCGGAGTTCGAGCAGTTGCGCCAGGGTTCTATGACTGTGTCGGAGTATGCATTCCATTTTAATGAGTTAGCTCGCATGCACCAGCCTTGGTTTCCATAGTCAGAGAGCGGGTTCGCCGTTACATTGAGGAACTCCACCCTAGTATCCAGACTAGTATGGCCAGAGAGTTGGAGATGGATGTCACTTACTAGCAGGAAGTGAGTATTGCCAGGAGAGTAGAGGGCATGTTCGCTCGGGACAGAGAGGAGAGAGAAGCCAAGAGGTCTCGAGAGACTGGCCTTTTTTCAGGAGCTCGTGCACCAGCAACACGTTACGGTAGGGGCTTTGTGGGTCGCCCTGTTCATTCAGCCTTTCCAGCAGCCAGCGGTATTCCAGCTCCTCCTAGACCTCAGGAGTTCTATTATGCACCGCCAATATCTAGCGTGCCTCCAGTTCGAGGTGTTATTACCGGCCAGCCCAGCAGGCCAGCTCCTATTCAGACTCAGCTGCAGCGTCCTCCGAGGGGTTGTTTTGAGTGTGGTGACACTAGTCACGTGATTAGAGATTTCCCCAGGGCCAGGAGGGGTGCACCTCCATAGTCTTATCAGCCTCCACGTGCTCCCCCGAGTCCTCTGGCTATTTTTCCAGCCCCAGCTTCCACTCCACCTCCTCAGTCAGCTCGAGGTGGAGGCCGGGGAGGTAGAGGTTGCCCTAGAGGGGGAGGCCAGGCCAGATACTATGCTCTTCCATCCCATTCTGAGGATGTTGCTTCAGACTCAGTCATCACATGTATTGTCCCTGTTTGCCATAGGGATGCATCAATATTATTGGATCCAGGCTCTACGTATTCATATGTGTTCTCTTATTTTTCTCCACATATGGGGATATCTCGGGATTCCTTGAGTTCCCCTGTTTATGTATCTACTCTTATGGGAGACTCTCTATATCGGTTGTGTTTGATTACTCTTGGTGGTTTTGAGACCAGGGCTGATTTATTATTACTCACCATGGTAGATTTCAATGTTATCTTGGGCATGGATTGGTTGTCGCCCCATTATGCTATTCTTGATTGTCACGCTAAGACCGTGACACTGACTATGCTAGGTTTGCCAAGACTAGAGTGGAGAGGTACCTTAGAGTATACTCCCCGCAGGGTCATTTCATTTCTTAAGGGTCAGCGGATGGTTGATAAGGGTGTGATGCGTATTTGCCTATGTAAGAGATGTCAGTGTTGATACCCCTCCAGTTGAGTCATTCCCAGTAGTTAGGGACTTTCCTGATGTATTCCCAAGTGATCTTCCGGGTATGCCGCCCGACAGAGATATTGACTTCGGCATTGATTTGTTGTAGCACTCAGCCCATTTCTATTCCTCCTTACCGCATGGCTCCTCCTGAGTTGAAGGATTTGAAGGAGCAATTACAGGAGTTTCTTGATAAGGATTTCATCAGACCTAGTGTATCACCTTGGGGTGCTCCGGTATTATTTGTGAAGAAAAAGGATGGTTCTATGTGTATGTGTATTGATTATCGGCAGCTGAACAAGGTTACAGTGAAAAACAGGTATCCTTTGCCTCATATTGATGATTTATTCGACCAGCTACAGGGTTCCAGAGTATTCTCCAAGATTGACTTGCGATCTGGCTATCATCAGCTGAAGATTCAAGAGTCGGACATCCCGAAGATTGCCTTCAGGACCAGATATGGTCACTATGAGTTTCTTGTCGTGTCATTTGGGCTGACCAATGCCCCAACAGCCTTTATGCATTTGATGCACAGTGTGTTCCGACCTTACCTTGATTCTTTCTTCATTGTGTTAATTGATGACATTCTGGTGTATTCCCGATCACAGGAAGATCATGAGCAACACCTGAGGACCGTGCTTCAGACTTTGAGGAAGAAGAGATTGTATGAGAAATTCTCAAAGTGTGAGTTCTGGCTTGATTCAGTGGCATTCCTGGGACACATAGTGTCTTGGGATAGGATCAAAGTAGATCTGAAGAAGGTAGAGGAGGTGCAGAGTTGTCCTAGACCGTCATAAGCAACGAAGATCCTCAGTTTTCTTGGTTTGGTAGGGTACTACCGTCGCTTTGTAGAGGGATTTTCATCTATTGCAGTACCTATGACCAGACTGACCCAGAAGGGTGCTCTGTTCAGGTGGACCGAGGAATGTGAGGAGAGCTTTCAGAAGCTCAAGACAACTTTGACTTCGGCCCCAGTATTAGTGTCGCCTACATGTTCGGGGTCCTACACTGTCTATTGTGATGCCTCGAGGATTGGCCTTGGAGAAGTATTGATGCAGGACGGTAGGGTGATTGCCTACGCGTCCAGACAGTTGAAGGTGCATGTGAAGAATTATCCGGTTCATGATCTCGAGTTAGCAGCGATTGTTCACGCCCTGAAGATCTCGCGTCATTATTTGTACGGTGTTCCATGTGAGATTTTTACGGATCACCAGAGTTTTCAGCACTTGTTTAGGTAGAAGAACCTCAATTTGCGCTAGCGGAGATGGTTGGATTTACTAAAGGACTATGACATCACTATATTATACCACTTGGGGAAGGCCAATGTGGTGGCCGACACCTTGAGTCGTCGGGCGGAGAGTTTGGGGAGTTTGGCATATCTTCCGGTGGTTGAGAGGTCCTTACCTTGGATGTTCAGTCCTTAGCCAGTCAGTTCATGAGATTGAATCTTTCAGAGCCTTGCCGGGTGTTAGCTTGTGTGGTGGCTCGGTCTTCTCTTTATGACCACATTTGAGAGCGCCATTATGATGATCCCCACCTTCTGGTTCTTCAGGATAGGTTTCGGTGAGGTGACGCCAGGGATATGACTATAGGAGATGACGGTGTGATGTGGATGTAGGGTCGGGTCTGTGTGCCCAATGTGAATGGGCTTCGGGAGTTGATTCTTGAGGAGGCCCATAGCTCGCGGTATTCCATTCATCTAGGTACCGCGAAGATGTACCAGGATCTGAGACAACATTATTAGTGGAGAAGGATGAAAAAGGATATAGTGGAGTTTGTGGCCAAGTGTCTCAACTGTCAGCAAGTCGAATATGAGCATCAGAGGACAGGAGGGTTACTTCAGCAGATTGAGCTTCCAGAGTGGAAGTGGGAGCGGATCACCATGGACTTTGTGGTTGGACTTCCTCGGACTTTGAAAAAGTTCGATGCTATTTGGGTGATTGTGGACCGGCTGACCAAGTCAGCCCATTTCATTCCAGTGTTGACTACATACTCCTCCGAGAGGTTGGCAGAGATTTATATCAGGGTGATTGTTCGCCTCCACGGTATTCCAGTATCTATCATTTCTGACAGAGGTACACAGTTCACTTCATGGTTCTAGAGATCCGTTCAGCAGGAGCTAGGCACCAGGGTAGAGTTGAGTACAACCTTTCACCCTCAGATGATGGGCAGTCCGAGCGCACGATTCGGATTCTTGAGGATATGCTCCGTGCCTGCGTGATGGATTTTGGAGGGTCATGGGACCGATAATTGCCACTTGAAGAGTTCGCTTATAATAACAGCTACCGGTCCAACATTCAGATGGCGCCGTATGAGGCTTTGTATAGTAGACGGTGCCGGTCCCAGTGGGATGGTTTGAGCTGGGTGAGGCCCGATTGTTGGGTACAGATTTGGTCCAGGATGCCCTGGACAAGGTGAAGGTGATTCAGGAGAGGCTTCGCACAACTCAGTCCAGGCAGAAGAGTTATGCGGACCGGAAGGTTCGTGATTTGGCATTTATGGCTGGTGATTGAGTTTTTCTTCGGGTATCGCCTATGAAGGGCGTCATGAGGTTCGGGAAGAAGGGTAAGCTGAGTCCGAGATTTATTGTATCTTTTGAGGTGTTGCGACGTGTTGGGGAGGTTTCTTATGAGCTAGCCTTGCCTCCCAACCTAGCAGGAGTTCTTCCGGTATTCCACGTCTCTATGCTCCGGAAGTATAACGGTGACCCGACTCATGTTTTGGATTTCAGTTCAGTCCAGTTGGACAAGGATCTATCATATGTTGAGGAGCCAATAGCTATATTGGATAGACAGGTCAGAAAGCTCAGGTCAAAGAATATTGCATCAGTCAAGGTTCAGTGGAGGGGTCAGCCGGTCGATGAGGCGACCTGGGAGACCGAGCAGGATATGCGCAGTTAGTACCCTAATCTTTTCACATCTTCAGGTATGTCTCTATATTCCTTCGAGGATGAATGATTTTCTTAAGAGGGGGAGAATGTAACGACCCGATAGGTCGTTTTGCGAGTTAGCACCCCTATCCCCTAATAACGACCTTCCCCATGTTTATTTCTGCTTTTGGGACTTGTCGGAATGATTAGTCGTGATTTTCGGAGACTTTTTGGACACATAGTCCCTATATATGAGTTTAAGCTTTAGAAATTGGACCATAGTTGGAACTGTGCGAAGACGGGCCCGGAATGGGATTTCGTCGACTCCGTTAGCTCCGTTGGGTGATTTCGGAGTTAGGAGCGTATCCGAAATGTGTTTTCGAGGTCTGTAGTAGATTTAGCTTGAATTGGCGAAAGTTAGAATTTCGGCGATAGGTGAAATTTTGATATCGGACTCGGAATGGAATTCCGAGAGTGGCTGTAGGTCCATAATGTTATTTTCGACCTGTGTGTAAAATTTGAGGTTATTTGGACTAGTTTTGACGTGTTTAGGCATCAGTTGTAGATTTTGGAAATTTCATAAGTTCTTAGGCTTAAATCCACGCATAATTGGTGATTCTGATGTTATGTGATGTGTTTTGAAGGCTCGACTACATTTGGATAAGGTATTAGGACTAGTTTGTAAGTTTGGTTGAGGTCCGGGGGGCTCGGAGATGTTTCAGATGTTCATTGGGATGGGTTTTGAACTTAAAACCAGCTGAAGCATTGCTGGTACTGGTGTTTCGCACCTGCGGAAGAGGAGCCGCAGGTGCGGACACGCATGTGCGGAGGGGGCCATCGCAGATGCGAAATTGGTCTGGATCAGCCAGGCTCGCAGGTGCGGCAAGAGTTCCGCAGAAGCGGAGCCGCAGATGCGGCCCAGTGACCGCAGGTGGGGTTCCAGCCTACTTAAGGATTTTTCGCACCTGCGATGTATTTTCTGCAGCTGCAGGACCGCAGGTGCGGTCCTAGAGGGCGCAAGTGCGGGATCGCTGGGCAGTTTATACCAAATTCGAGGGCTTGAAATTCATATCTTCTAAAAACGAGTTGGAGCTCGGGATTATGCCATTTTGAGTGGGTTTTGAGGAGAAGATTCATAGGTAACAATTTTTAACCTTATTTCACTTGTATATCATTAATCTATAGCAATTTCTTCCATGCAATCAATGAATTTGGGTGAAAAATCATGAAAATGGGAGGAAGATTCC
The DNA here is from genome assembly GCA_005239505.1 of Nicotiana paniculata. Classification (NCBI taxonomy): domain Eukaryota; kingdom Viridiplantae; phylum Streptophyta; class Magnoliopsida; order Solanales; family Solanaceae; genus Nicotiana; species Nicotiana paniculata. The sequence continues at coordinate 107,866 of ML341998.1, forward strand.
CCAAATAGAAATCTGAGAATTTAATGAGATTTTGACGACGGTTTTCGAAGTTTCTTGTTCGAGTGAGTTCATGAGTGAATGGGTTTTCTAAATTTGTAACTTTCACTCGATTCCGAGACGTGGGCCCGGGGGACGTTTTGGGCAATTTTTCTACTTTCGCGCATTAGCCTTGAACTAATTAGCTAGATCGATTTCTTACAATGTTATTTACATTATGCAATTGAATTGAAAAGATTTGGGCCATTCAGAGTCGGGTACTCGTGGCAAGAGCGTGGTTTTGAGTTTAGTAGAGTAGTCGAGGTAAGTGGCTTGCCTAACTCTGTGTTGGGGACTCCCCCTTAGGTTGTTTTGATACTATTTTTTGTATGGGCGCCGTGTACGTGAGGTGACGAGTACGTGCACGGGCCATTGTTGCTAACATTCCATTTTTCCTTCCATGCCATAAATCATTTCACTCTTATTTCACTGTTTAATGTGCAAATTGTGTAGTTTAGATTAGGAAGGAGCATGTCTACCTGTTTTACTTGAATTCCTATTTGATACTATGTGCACCATGTTTAGTTAGTCCTATCCTGTGTCTTGCATGTGACTTTTATCCTTAACTGTATATAAACCTTATCCGGCATTCATTCGCATTCAAATTTAAATTGGGACTACGGACGTATTCCGGGAGCTTTCCCCTTGTACTGCATATTTAAATTGGGACTACGAATGTATTCCGGGAGATTTTCCCCTGTATTGCATATTTAAATTGGGACTACGGATGTATTCGGGGAGCTTTCCCCCTGTATTACATATTTAAATTGGGACTACAAACGTATTCCGGGAGCTTTCCCCCTGTACCGCATTTTCATTTGGAGCTACGGGACAGTATCCCGGGAGATTCCACTTTGTGATGTATATTATGTTGAACCGAGGATTTTCTTGTTGTACACTTATTTTTTTTTCTTAAACTGTTTACTGTAGACATTACCTATCTTTTGAACTGTTTTAAACTGACTTATTTAGAAATCCAGTAGAGCCTTAACCTGACCTCATCACTACTTGATCGGGGTTAGACTTGGCACTTACTGGGTACCAAATGTGGTGTACTCACGCCCTTTCTTGCACATGTTTTTCATATGCAGATCCAGGTACGAGCTATCAACCTCGTGGTTAGTCGCTGCTGCTGATTCTTGGAGACTGCAAGGTATTTCTGCCGCGTCCGCAGAATCCTCGGAGTCTCCTTCCATTCTATCTTGTAGAGACGTTCTTATGTACTTTTCCATTTCTTGTTAGAGCTTCAGTAGTGTTAGAATCTTGTGACTGTTGTGATATTCCGAGTTTTGGGAAGTTATATTTTGTACGTGTCGAGTGGAGATGTTTCATTAGTAGGTCTACTTTATGCCGTCTTTATTTTTATTGTTTTTATTTAATATCTTTTCCGCAATTAGGCTTACCTAGTCGTAGAGACTAGGTGCCGTCACGGTACCTTTCGAAGGGAAAATTGGGTCGTGACATATATATGGGATATCGAAAAGGTTACGACGTTATATACGGACCACCACCTAATCGGCTGGTATACGTTGCTGATTTGCCTACAGTAGCTGAGATGATATGATGGGATGCCCTCAGAGGCTTGATGATGTTATGAACGCATATACCCATGCATGGTATGACATTTATATGCATATGCATGAAATTATAATATTAAATGATTCACAGAGATATTCAGATATACATATTGAGTCTTTTACTCCATGTTTCTCTCATGTATGTTGTTTAATGATTTTCATTCCTTACATACTCGGTACATTATTTGTACTGACATCCCTTTTGCTTGGGGACGCTGTGCTTCATGTCCGCATGTCCCGATAGACAGGTGGAGAGTCCTCCAAGTAGGATATCAGCTTAGCGGAAGATGTTGGTGCGCTCCATTTGCTCCGGAGTTGCTTATTTGGTCAGTATGATTTAGACATGTATTGATTGGTATGTCGGGGCCCTGTCCCGGCCTTATGACATTTATGTACTCTTATAGGCTTGTAGACACAAGTCATGTATATGAAAGATTATATGGCCTTGTCGGCCTATGTTCAGTGTACAAGTGATTATTTTGGCCTTATAGGCCCGTATGACATATGTATTAGTCAGTATATTAGGTTGGGTCGTTTTATATCGAGTGTTCCCTCATGTTTTATTCTTGTTAACTCATATGGCCCTTCTGGCCCATTTACCCAAGTTGATGTAATAAGAAATGTATATTACATTGGTACTCGGTTGAGTAAGGCAACAGGTGCCCGTCGCGGCCCATTGGTTTGGGTCGTGAAAAAGTGGTATTAGAGCAGTTCTGTCCTAGGGAGTCTACAAGCCGTGTCTAGTAGAGTCTTGTTTATGGGTGTGTCGTGGACCACACTTATTAGCAGGAGGCTACAGAGCATTTAGGACTGTCACTCTTTCTTCCTACTCTAGATTGTGTGGTAGAGCTCAGTTGTAAGAACTCAATTTCCTAAACTCTATCTCATTCATAATATGATGATACATACATCCAGAAAGATGGTTGGTAAGAGATATAGTTGTGAAAGAGTTGAGTCAGAGGAACTCAATTTTTGCATCGTGCTTATGATGGGTAAATATGAGGTATTCAGCAGATCATGTGTGTACTAAGACGTGTAAGCCTCTTGATAATGAGTCTTAAGGCAAGAATATCTATCCACCCCTATGGTGAAAGGCAATGAGAGATTCAGAAGATAGATACAAGTTTGAACAAGTAAAAGAAGCAAGATGAAGAAGGGTACGAGGTGCCCAGTTAATGAAGGTTAACAATATTTACAATTCAAACAGAGAAATATAAGCATTTTGAGTTACCTTCAATTGTTACAGAGGTATGTACGATTGGCCACACCTATCTCAGTTATGCTCCACGGGAGCCAACAGATATAGTTAAGAGAAGGACGGGATATCGGGATCCAGTTAGGGTTAAAGTAACCCAAAATGTTGGATGGATTCTTTGCGTTAGTTGACATTTCCGAAGGATATTGCAAATGTGCTAACAGATCTCCTTGTGAGACACCCAGATGGTACACTCTAGAATAGTACAACTAGATATGAATACTAGAATGTTCAAAGACAGGCACTGGAATCCTGGAAGGAATAAATATTACCTTAGTATGGCTCCCATCCCTAGTAGAGCGAGAATGCTAGGCAACCGAAAGAGCCAATGGATGAAGCAAGTAGAGCTAAAAGCAAAAGAATGTCTTGTTGAAGTTTTCAAAACGAAAGTGATAGGCAGAAATATTAGCGGGAAAATAAGAAGAGAGATAAGGAAGCATTATGAGTAAGGTGTGATACATGGATGACAATGGTAAATAATAAAAAAATGGACAGTATTACAAAGTCTATAGTCAGGAGAAGGAAGAAACAAGAGGTGATAGGCCTTAATACAACAAAAGAGTATAGTCCATTAAGTCATATCCTTATTACGAGAAATAAGTTCGTGACTCTAACGTGATTATCAGAGGGGAAAGCTAGACCTTCAGAGTAATAGAAATCAGTATGGTTTGGCGAACAAGATAAACTAAACATGGATTAGGGACTGAGTGATTTGATAACGGTCGAGCAGATGAGTGTGGAGGTAAGTAACTAAGGTAATAACAAGTGAGCACGAACATCAAAAATTCTACCGGGAATACGATGTAATAAGATCGCAACTTTACAAGAGTCAAAGGGTCCTCCCTAAGTAATATAATGAAAGAATAGCTGAGGAAATAAGGAAGAAGGCTTCAACCTAAGAACAGTGACCTAAAAAGGAAATGGTCATGTAACAACAATCTCACAACAACATTGTATGCACTCCATAAGAAGGTGGCACCCACGGTGATTAGTGAATGGAGAGTAAAATCAGAAGTGATATTCTAGATCATATGAGTTGTATGGAATTCCAATATGTGTGGGCACTAAGATAAGCTAAGTATGCATGCAACAAGGGCGGAGAAAGATCAAGAAAAGTAATAGATTACATTTAAAGAAAGTTGAGAAGGAATGAAAGGAGTTATTTGATCAATGATCCAGAGTTGGTTACATTATGAATGCACTTACGAGTTCGGAGTATTATCCATGCAACCTATATGTTGACGATCATACAGCCGTAGAAGGTTTCGATATGAGTAAGAAGGAAGAATTGAGCCTGGGTCATACATAGAGGATTGAATTGTTAAAGGATTGTACCATGGATATTCCATAGCGCCCATAAAAGGATAAAAGTAATAACTAACACCATGAGCCGCAGATCGGAAGATAGCTTAAGCCTACATAAAAGTTGATCAGAGGAAAGAGGAAACTGAAGAGTTACATCAACTAAGTAAATCAGGAGTTTGATTATTGAACCCAGAAATTTATGGACATAGTGATTGAGAACATTGCAGGATCACTCTTAATATCAGAGGTACAAGAGAGAAAGTACAACAACCATATTCTATAACGGCCCTACGATAAAGCCAGTTAGAAAATTACCAACCTCATAAGAAGTCAGTAGGAAGCTTCCACCGGTTGTGTATGCACCAGAGGTGCAAGTATTATAATAGAGCTTCAAGTTATGGACGTGAATTATACCTATGTGGAAGGGAGGTCATGAAATAAATAGAAGATACGATGCAAGATTTTAAGGTAGTAAGGGAAAGGTGAACAATGTAAGAAATACTCAAATGCAGAAGGTTGTGAATACTCCATACTGCGAATAGAAGTCTAGAAGCGCGGGGATTCAGTATCCAGGAATAATAGCAGCGTCGTCAATGACAAAAGACTCATAAAATAAGAGAGTTGATGGTTTCTCTAAGTTATAGAAAGCTGAGTATAGCCTGAACAAACTCAAAGGAGTCTAAGTAGTAGCATTTAGAAGAGATGGAATGATGCCCTGGTAGTAAAATAAGGGTGTAGTGATGATAAATAAAGGACGATGTTTGGGCCTTCAATTGAGTAATGAGTGCATAAATTGTACATGATTAAAACACCCACGTAAGTCGAATCACATTGGAATGACTGTGATATGAAATAGGGTTATGGAAGTACAATATCGCCCCTAAATGGATCAGGAAAAAATCACTTCAAATGTTCCTCGATGCGACGTGAGCCCTAGTGATTTTGTAAGAAGTTCCAAGTTATCAATGGTAAATCGTAGATCAATATTGAGATGAATAAAAAATGGATGGAAAAAAGTCACAAAGTACGAGATGAGATTAGGCTGTCATTATTAAGATAAACAGTAATGGGGGAGCATTAAAGGACTTAGCTTGATGCATATAGGATAAGAACCGAGAATAACCTGGAGCTTGGTAGCAAACCTCAACTTGACATAATTTTGTATATGTTCACAAGGTGAAACCTAGAGATTGACTAAAAACTGGAGGAAAGAGAAGAGAAGAGTCACATAGGCGCACATACAAAGTTAGAGTTGTACAGGCTGCATGATAGAAGGTAGCAACAGTTACGAGATTAGAAGAATTCTGACTACAAGTCGTGGTGTGAGAAAGAAGCTTAAAGGGGGGAATGACCTGACCCTTAGAATTATTCACAGAATAGTTGCCTAGATGGAAAGGAAAGTACTAAATTATTCAGAGGACATAAGTTTATGAAAATGATAAGTACATCAGTCAACATTCAAGGACGAATATTCCAAAGGGGGGATGATGTTACATCCCGCATTTTTGTACGATAAAGTTTCATCGTAAATTAGTCGATGTAAGTTCGGGAATGAGATTATTGTGAGATTATAAGTATTGTACTATTTCAAACAAGTGATAAGTAAATTCGCGAAGGTGAGAGGGTGAGCGAATCCAAGAAAATGAATTTCGTCGAAATTTGTCATTTTGGAGTAAAATACATCTAAGCTATAATACCCCATATTTATGGATTAGTTCCATACAAGGTACCACATAACCATGATAGTAAGGTGTATAAAGTGTATTAAAAGTGAGCGGTATTTTATGTAATTTGAGATAATTCTTAATTATGTGTATAATTGGTTAATTATTGAATTAGTGGGAATTAATAAGTTGATTAAAGAGTAAGTGGAGGGTTAATTAAGGTCTTTGGATAAAGACCAAGGAGTCAAACGTGGCAGCAATATAAGTCCTATTTGATGACTCTTAAGTCACTTTGAAAAGGTGGCAACATTTGAAGTAACACCTACTTTATCTCAATTAGTTAAAGAGTGCTATCAAGAAGCCAAATGTTACGGAAAAATATTCCCTTGATTATAATAAGCAAACCTTCCATTACTAATTGATAATTTTGATTCATAAACTTGCTAAATCTCACAGGTGAAGCTCAAAAATTTCAAGAATCTCTTTTCTAATTCACAAAGGAACATGAATTAGAGTTTAGCAAAGTAGCGGATTTTGAGAAAAAATTTCATACAAAGTTACACAGCATAATAGAGATGGGATTTGCAATTCTAAGAGAGCACAGTGCAATCTTTTTCACGAACATCGTACGGATTTTCCCCTAATTCGATCTGTAGTTACGTGTTGTCGCAATTGACGTGTGTTGGAAGGATTGTCAAGAGAATCGGCTCATGTATGTTAAGGCTATCCTTATTTCCTTTTGGCATGGTCTATACGATACAAACAAATGAGAAAATGCACAACTGTCACGACCCCAAATCCCTAAACCGGCTGTGATGGCACCTATCGTAGAACTAGGCTAGCCAACATTCACATATTTACAGTTTCTTTCCAAAATCCCAACTCATTTTCAACATTTCATTGACGTGAGTAAATTACTGAATCTATTAAGCAAAACAAACAGTTAAATAATCTAAAACCATCCCCAAGATCCGGAATCAACATGTCATGAGCATCTAAGGAGTATACCAAAAATCCTACTATTATAATACAAAACCTCGGAACGAAGAACTAGGTACAAAATAAGAAAGGAAAAACAGAGATGTTGTAGAAGCTGAACAGCTACCTCAATATCCCGACTCCGGCTCTGCACGGAAGTAGATGACTAACGCTCGGTATCAGCACGTGTATCTGCACACAGGGGTGCAGGGAGTAATGTGAGTACGCCAACTCAGTGGTAATGAAAATAAATCAAGTCTTAAGCAGTAAGAAACACATAAAATCAAATCATCAGTTCACAATACGCACAACCTTTATTTCAAATAGTATGTACATATATATATATATATATATATATATATATATGAAATCAACATGCCTTAAAAGCCAACTTCAGTAAAATCCTTTGAAAAATGTGTTTTGCATCAATTTCAGAAATAAAAATAATCGAAGGATTTAGTGTAAAATGAAATAAATCATAAGTAGCCCCTCGGGCCAAAACATGAATCATAAATCGCCCCTCGGGCAGAACATCACTCAGCATACCTCACACTCACTCCGTATCAGCCCCTCGGTCAACCTCACTGTCACTCATGCCTCCCAATCACTCGTCACTCGGCACTCGACACTCTCACTCAGTAGGTACCTGCGCTCATTAGGGGTGTGTACAAACTCCGGAGGGGCTCCTTCAGGCCAAGCGCTAATATCAAGCCACCTCGTGGCATATCATATCCTCACAATCAGGCCCTCGACCTCACTAAGTCAGAAACTCTCAAAAGCCCCTCGGACGTATCAGTAAAATGGGGTACTCGACCCAAAGCATCATTTTATATCTCAAAATAGTGTAAATAAGGCTGAGTTTTGAAATCAGTTAAACATAACATGACTGAGTGTAAATCATAAGTCAACACAGTGAGGAAAATAGAAGTAAAAAGAAAATCCCCCAAGGGGTCTAAACAAGTCGGCACGAGGCCCCAAACATGGCTTATAGCCCAAATATAGCAATAATTTTAGAACACCATTTAACATACGATTTAGAGTGAAATACGCAACCAAATAGTTGCCGCGGAGAGGACCAAGTCCAATCCATAAATCAGTGCATGCCACATACTTGTCATCCGACATTTGCGCCATTCTAAAAGCAGTGAGAAATACGAAGTTTGGGGTTTCATTCCCTCAGGACAAGATTTATGGCCATTACTTACCTCTACCGGGCCACAATACTAATCCGCGATGCTCTTTCTCCTCAAATCGGCTCCCGATCGCTCCGAATCTAACTAAAATCAGATTAACATCGTCAATATGCGCTAAAGGAACAAAACCCAATCGAAAACTATCAATTTAGACACAATTCTCGAAATTTGGCCAAACCCGAGACCCAAACCCACGTCTCAGAATTCGATAAAATTTACATCACTAGAATCCTCATCCTCCCACGATTCTATACATACCAAGAACACCAAAATCGGACCACAATTTCCCACTCAAATCATCAAAAGAAATTTCCAATTCTCATGCACCTAAACTCCCTAATTTTGGGTTTAAATTCAACAAATTTCCGGTTTAATTACTTAGAAAACGACATAGAATCGAGCTATGAAGTCAAAATATTACCTCCAAGTGATTTTCTTCAATTTCCTCTTCAAACCCTCTCAAAGAGCTCCAAATCCGTTCAACAATGGAGGAAAAATAGACTCAATTCGCAAAACTGGCCTCTTAAAACATTCTGCCCAGCACTAAATACTAACTCACTGTGATTGCGGGACCACCCATGCGATCGCGAAGAACAAACTTACTGCCTCCAAATTTTACCCATTGTGATTGCACCATTCCCCACGCGACGTGAAGCTTCGGCTCCCTGGCCTATGCAATCGCGTACCTATTCACGCGGTCGCGAAGAACAATTAATACAACCTCACGCGCCCCCTTTTTCTTCTACGCGATCGCATATTGAACCACACGACCGCACAACTTTGGCTGCCCAACCTATGCGATCGCAACCCTCATTAAGCGATCGCATAGAAAAAATCTTCCTGCCTCCAACTTTACTTTACGCGATCGCAATGAAGAAACCACTACTGCTAAAACACCAGAAAACCAGCAATCTCCCAAAGACCAAAAGTGCCCGTTTGAGCATTCGAAACACACCCGAGGCCCCGGGACCTCAACCAATCCTACCAACACACCCCATAACATCATTTAAACTTAGTCGAGCCTTCGAAACACAAAAAACAACGCAAAAACACCAAAATTACATCAAATTCAAGCCTATGAACTGTGAAACTTCTAAATTTCGCCAATGATGCCGAAACCAACCAAAACACATCCGATTGACCTGAAAATTTGCACACATATCCAAAATGACATTACGAACCTGTTCCAACTTCCGTAATTCCATTCCAACTCCGATAGCCTATTTTCCATTGTCGGCCGGAAATCGCCAAAAACTAACTTTCGCCAATTCAAGCCTAATTCTGCACCGGACATCAAAACTTCATTCCGAACACACTCCTAAGTCCCAAATCACCTAACGAATCTATCCCATCCATAAAATCCACATTCCGAGGTCATTTACCAATAAGTCAACTCCCAGTTGACCTTTTCAATTATTAAGCTACTTTAAGAGACTAAGTGTCTCAGTTCTCACCACGACCACTCTGAACACGAACCAACTAATCCAACACAACATAAATAGTCTAAGCAACATACGATAAAGCATAAACGAGGGAAACATGGCTAATCTCACGGAACGACCGCCCGAGTCGTTACATCCTCCCCCTCTTAACAAACGTTCATCTTCGAACGGGTCTAGAAACATATCTGGAGTCTCGAATATGTGAGGATATCTGCTCCGCATCTCCCGCTCGGTCTCCCAGGTGTCATCCTCCACCGGTTGTCCTCTCCACTAAACCTTCACTGAAGTTATATCCTTAGACCTCAGCTTTCTGACCTGAAGACCCAAAATAGCCACTGGCTCTACCTCATATGACATATCACCCTCGAGCTGAACCGTGTTGAAGTCCAAAACATGGGACGGATCACCAACATACTTCCGGAGCATCGAAACATGGAACACCGGACGAATACTCGATAATCTGGGAGGCATGGAAAGTCTATAAGCCACCTCCCCAATCCTCTGGAGCACCTCAAATGGCCCAATGAACCTGGGACTCAACTTTCCCCTCTTCCCGAACCTCATAACGCCCTTCCTGGGTGACACCTTCAGCAGCACCTTCTCCCCAACCATGAAAGACACATCTCGGACCTTCCGGTCCGCATAACTCTTCTAACTAGATTGCGCCGGGCGAAGCCGCTCCTGAATCAATTTCACCTTACCCAACGCATCCTGAACCAAGTCTGTGCCCAATAGCCTAGCCTCGCCCGGCTCGAACCTACCAACCGGAGATCTGCACCTCCTACCATATAAAGCCTTATACGGAGCCATCTGGATACTCGACTGATAACTATTATTATATGCAAACCCCACGAGTGGCTGAAACTGGTCCCATGAATCCCCAAAATCAATGACATAGGCACGCAACATATCCTCCAAAATCTGAATAGTACGCTCCAACTGCCTGTCGGTCTGAGGATGAAACGTTGTGCTCAACTCGACCTGAGTACCTAACTCCCTCTGCACGACCCTCCAAAACTGGGATGTGAACTGAGTACCTCTGTCAGAAATGATAGAAACTGGAACCCCATGCAATCGGACAATCTCCCTGATATAAATCTCAGCTAACTGCTCCGAAGAATAAGTAGTACCAATAAGAATGAAGTGCACGGACTTGGCCAGTCAATCCACAATAACCCATATAACATCAAACCTCCTCGAAGTCCGTGGGAGTCCAACTACAAAGTCCATGGTGATCTGCTCCCACTTCCATTCCGGAATATCTAATCTCTGAAGCAATCCACCTGGTCTCTGGTACTCATACTTGACCTGCTGACAGCTGAGACACTGGGCCACAAACTCCACAATATCCCTCTTCATCCGCCTCCACCAGTAATGTTGCCTCAGATCCTGATACATCTTTGCGGCACACGGATGGATGGAATAGCGCGAACTATGGGCCTCAACTAGAATCAAATCTCGAAGTCCATCCACATTGGGCACGCAAATCCGGCCCTACATCCTCATGAACCCATCATCACCAATAACCACATCCCTGGCATCACAGCATTGGACCCTGTCCTGAAGAACGAGCAAGTGTGGATCATCATATTGGCTTGCTCTAATCTGATCATAAAGAGAAGACCTAGAGGCTACACAAGCCAATACCCGTGGGGGCTCTGATAGATCCAATCTCACCAACTTACCCGCTAAAGCCTGAACAACAAGTGCTAATGGTCGCTCTGTTACTGGAAGGTAGGCTAGACTCCCCAAACTCTCAACTCTACGACTCAGGGCATCGACCACTATATTGGCCTTCCCCGGATGATATAAAATAATGAGGTCATAATCCTTGAGAAGCTCCAACCACCTCCTCTGACGCAAATTCAGATCCTTCTACTTAAGCAGATGTTGCAAACTACAGTGATCAATGAAAATCTCACAATGCACTCCATACAAATAATAACGCCAAATCTTCAAGGAGTGGACAATAGTTGCTAGCTCAAGATCGTGCACTGGATAATTCTTCTTGTGCACCTTCAACTGTCTGGACGCATAGGCAATCACCCTACCGTACTGCATCAAAACCGTTCCAAGGCCAACTTTCGAGGCATCACAGTAAACTGTATAAGAACCTGAACCCGTAGGCAAAACCAACACCAGAGAGTTAGTCAAAGCTAACTTGAGCTTCTGAAAGCTCTCCTCACACTCCTCAGTCCACCTGAACTGAGCTCCCTTCTGGGTCAGTCTGGTCATAGGTGCTGCAATAGATGAAAATCCCTCTACAAAATGGCGATAGTTCCCTACCAAACCAAGGAAATTGTGAATCTCGGTAGCTGACGATGGTCTAGCCCAACTCTGCACTGCCTCTATCTTCCTTGGGTCAACCTGAATACCCTCACTGGACACCACGTGCCCCAAGAATGCCACTGAATCAAGCTAGAACTCACACTTCAAAATTTTTGCATACAATCTCTTCTCCCTCAAGGTCTGAAGCACAACTCTCAAATGCTGCTCATGGTCCTCCCGACATCGGGAATACACCAAGATATCGTCAATAAACACGATGACGAAAGAGTCCAGATAAGGCCGGATACACTGTGCATCAAGTGCATAAAGGTTGTTGGGACATTGGTCAGCCCGAAAGACATAACCAGAAACTCATAATGACCATATCTAGTCCTGAAAGCAGTCTTAGGAATGTCTGGCCCCCGAATCTTTACTGATGATAGCCGGAATGCAAGTCAATCTTGGAAAATACCCTGGCACCCTGCAACTGATCAAACAAGTCATCTATACGAGGCAAGGGATATTGGTTCTTCACTATAACCCTGTTCAGCTGCCGATAATCAATACACATACGCATAGAACCATTCTTCTTCTTCAGGAACAACACTGGTTCACCCCAAGGTGACACACTAGGCCGAATGAACCCCTTATCTAAGAGTTCCTGAAGCTGCTCTTTTAATTCCTTTAGCTCCGCTGATGCCATACGATAAGGTGGAATAGAAATAGACTGAGTGCCTGGCACCAGGTCAATACCAAAATCAATGTCTCTGTCAGGTGGCATTCCTGGCAGGTCTGCAGGAAACACGCCCGGAAAGTCACGAACCACAAGAACCGAATCAATAGCGGGAGTCTTACCACTGACATTCCTTACAAAAGCCAGATAAGATAAACACCCCTTCTCAACCATGCACTGGGCCTTCAGGTAGGAAATCACCCTGCTAGGCACATACTCAGAAAAACCTCTCCACTCAACCCTCTAACATCCTTAGCTAAGGTCACAGTCTTAGCGTGACAATCAAGAACAACATGACACGGAGATAACCAATCCATGCCCAATATCACATCAAAATCGACCATGCTGAGTAAAAGCAGGTCCACTTGGGTCTCCAGACCCCTATCAGATATCACACACGATCGATACACACAGTCCACAACAATAGTATCGGCCACCGGAGTCGACACATGAACAAGCGTAACTAAAGACTCACGGGGCATATCCATCAAATGGGCAAAATATGATGAAACATAGGAATATGTAGAACCAGGGTCAAATAAAGCCAAATCATCTCGGCGACAAACTTAGACAATACCTGCGATCACTGCATCGGAGGCCATAGCATCTGGCCTGGCTGGAAACACATACATACGGGCCTGACCTCCACCTGCTCGACCTCCCCCTCTAGGGCGGCCACTAGCTGACTGACTACCACCTCTGGCTGTCTGGGCGGGTGGTGAAGTAACTGGAGCTGAAGTCGAGGGTTGGCCCTTCTACTAAGAAGAACCACCAGGACGACGTGGACACTTCCTCCAGATGTGCCCAAACTCGTCGCACTCAAAGCAACTCCCTGGACCTGGAGACGAGGACTGATAGAAACCCCTGGAACTAGAATGTCTACTAGAAGAATCATGCATAGAGGAACTCTGAGCTGGTGGTGCTCGAGCTGCACTCTGAGCTGGGAGGGGACCTAATGAAGATCGTCCTGACTAAGAACCGCGGGGACCATGCCCCGAAGATGCACCACTATAGGCTGGGCGGACTGACTGAGGAGGCCTGAATGAACAACCTCTACCATGCTGAAACTGCCTCCTGGAAGGAGCACCACGAGAACCACCCGATCCATGAGGCCTCTTGGCCTCCCTCTCCTCCTGCTCCTGGCGGCGAACAGACTCAATATCTCGAGCAATATCAACAACCTGCTCGAATATAGCATCTGATACTCTCTCCCGAGTCATTAAAAGGCGGAGCTGACAAGTGAGGCCATCCACGAACCTCCTAATCCTCTCCCTATCAGTATTGACCAATTCGGTGGCATGACGAGCCAACTCCAAAAACCGCATCTCATACTGCGTCACTGATAGCTCCCCCTGACGCAGCTGCTCAAAATACCTGCGCTGCTCCTCCCTGTGAGACTAGGGTACATATTTCTACAAGAAGATAGTGGAGAACGGCTCCCAGGTGAGGGGTGCTGAACCAACTGGCCTACGCCTCTTAAAATACTCCCACCAAGTAAAGGTAGCACTAGAAAACTGAAAAGTAGCAAACGAGACCCCACTGGTCTCCAAAATCCCGGCAGTACGTAACATCCTCTGATACTTATCCAGAAAACCTCGGGCATCCTCGCCCTCAGAACCACTGAATGTCGGAGGCTGAAGTCTACTAAACCTCTCCAGTCTACGTTTCTCGTCCTCTGGCATAATCGGAACCACGAAGTCCCGAACTGGAGCAACCGGCTGGGCTGGAACCGCCCCCGGTGTCTGATGGCCTTGAGTAACCTGCTCAGGTGTTTGGGAAACTTGAGTCTTACTGCCTCTCCCCGCTTGAGAAGTAGCGGCAACTGCCTGAGCAAGGGTGGTACACACAGACAAGATCTAAGCCAAGGTCTCCTGAAGACCCGAAATAATAATAGGCACTGCCGGTGCCTGAGCCTGTCCCGCTGGAGCATCTGCGGTGGGAATCTGATCCTTAGCAGTAGGGGGATCAACTGGTACTTCCCTGGTTGCTGCACGGTCTGGCCCCTACCTCTACCACAGCCTCGTCCGCGGCCTCGACCTCTCGCTGGTCTAGCTGGTGGCTGATCGCCCTGATCGGTAGCGCGAGACCTCACCATCTGTGAGAGAAGGAAACAACAAAAGTTTAGATTTCCAGAATCAACAAAATGGCATGACTGAATTCAAGAAAAATGAGATTTTTCTTAAGGGTTCCGCAGCCTCTCGAAGATAGGTACTAACATCTCCGTACCGATTCGCAAGACTCTAATAAACCTGCTCATGACCGTTGAGTCCTATGTAACCTAGGCTCTGATACCAACTTGTCACGACCCCAAATCCTAAACCGGTCATGATGGCGCCTATCGTAGAACTAGGCTAGCCAACATTCACATATTTACAGTTTCTTTCCAAAATCCCAACTCATTTCAACATTTCATAGACGTGAGTCAATTACTGAATCTATTAAGCAAAACAAACAGTTAAATAATCTAAAACCATCCGCAAGATCCGGAGTCAACATGTCATGAGCATCTAAGGAGTATACCAAAAGTTCTACTATTATAATACAAAACCTCAGAACGAAGAACTAGGTACAAAATAAGAAAGGGAAAACAGAGATGATGCGGACGCTGAACAACTACCTCTATATCCCGACTCCGGCTCCACATGGAAGTAGATGACTAACGCTCGATATCAGCACCTGTATCTGCACACAGGGGTGCATGGAGTAATGTGAGTACGCCAACTCAGTAGTAATGGAAATAAATCAAGTCTTAAGTAGTAAGAAATACATAAAATCAAATCATCAGTTCACAATACGCACAACCTTTCTTTCCAACAATATGTACATATATATATATATATATATATATATATATATATATATATATATATATATATATATATATATATATATATATATATATATGAAATCAACATGCCTTAAAAGCCAACTTCAGTAAAATCCTTTGAAAAATGTGTTTTCCATCAATTTTCAGAAATAAAAATAATCGAAGGATTTAGTGTAAAATGAAATAAATCATAAATAGCCCCTCGGGCCAAAACATGAATCATAAATCACCCCTTGGGCATAACATCACTCAGCATACCTCACAATCACTCAGTATAAGCCCCTCGGGCAACCTCACTATCACTCATGCCTCCCAATCACTCGGCACTCGGCACTCAGTAGGTACATGCACTCGTGGCATATCATATCCTCACAATTAGGCCCTCGGCCGCACTCAGTCAGAAACACTCAAAAGCCTCTCGGGCGTATCAGTAAAATGGGGTACTTGACCCAAAACATCATTTTATATCTCAAAATAGTGTAAATAAGGCTGAGTTTCGAAATCAGTTAAACATAACATGACTGCGTGTAAATCATAAGTCAACATAGTGAGGAAAATAGAAGTAAAAAAAATCCCCCAAGGGGTCTAAACAAGTCGGCACGAGGCCCCAAACATGGCTTATATCCCAAATATAGCAATAATTTTAGAACACCATTTAACATATGATTTAGAGTAAAATACGCAACCAAATAGTTTTCGCGGAGAGGACCAAGTCCAATCCAAAAATTAGTGCACGCAACATACTCGTCATCCGACATGTGCGCCATTCTAAAAACAGTGAGAAATACGAAGTCCGGGGTTTCATACCCTCAGGACAAAATTTATAACCATTACTTACCTTTACCGGGCCACAATACTAATCCGCGATGCTCTTGCCCCTCAAATCGGCTCCCGATTGCTCCGAGTCTAACCAAAACCAGATTAACATTCCAAAGACCAAAAGTGCCCGTTTGAGCATTCGAAACACACCTGAGGCCCCCGGGACCTCAACCAATCCTACCAACAGACCCCATAACATCATTCAAACTTAGTCGAGCCTTCGAAACACCAAAAGTAACGCAAAACACCAAAATTACATTACATTCAAGCCTATGAACTTTGAAACTTCTAAATTTCGCCAATGATGTCGAAACCAACCAAAACTCATCTGATGGACCTGAAAATTTTCACACATATCCAAAATGAAATTACGAACCTGCTCCAACTTCCCGATAGCCTATTTTTCACTGCCGACCGGAAATCGCTTAAAACTAACTTTCGCCAATTCAAGCCTAATTCTACACCAGACATCAAAACTTCATTCCGAACACACTCCTAAGTCCCAAATAACCTAAAGAAGCTATCCGAGCCATAAAATCCATATTCTGAGGTCGTTTACCAATAGGTCAACTCCCAATTGACTTTTTCAACTATTACGCTAATTTAAGAGACTAAGTGTCTCAATTTTCACCACTACCACTCCGAACCTTAACCAACCGACCCAACACAACATAAATAGGCTAAGAAACATACGATAAAGCAGAAACAGGGGAAACATGGCTAATCTCACGGAACGACTGGCCGTGTCGTTACAACAACTTCCATAAATGACTCTATTAATAGAAGTATTAGAGATGCCTATGTTCTTGAATTCTCATATGTCTTATTGTTCTATCATCTGTTCATGGGTCTCAGAAAGTACGTAAGTTGATAAAGTTTGCTTTATGATATTAATCAGAGATATAATAGTATGGCGTTATATACGCGCGTATATATATATATATATATATATATATATATATATATATATATATATATATTATATGTATACGGGTATGGAAAAGGTTACGACATTATATATGCATCACCACGTGATCAGCTGGTATACATTGATGATTTTTCCACAGTGGCCGAGATAATATGATGTGATGCCCTCAGAGGCTTGATGATGTTATGAACGCAGATACCCATGCATGGTATGACATTTATACGCATATAACCATGCATGGTATGAAATTTATACGCATATGCATGCAATTATAATGTTAAATGATTCACAGAGATATTCAGATATACATATTGAGTCTTTTACTCCATGTTTCTCTCATGTATGTTGTTTAATGATTTTTATTCCTTACATACTCAGTACAGTATTTGTACTGACGTCCCTTTTGCCTTGCGTTTCATGCCCGAAGGTCCCGATAGACAGGTTGAGAGTCCTCCAAGTAGGCTATCAACTCAGCGGAAGATGTCGGTGCGCTCCATTTCCTCCGGAGTTGCTTATTTGGTCAATATGATTTAGACATGTATTGATTGGTATTTCGGGGCCCTGTCCCGACCTTATGACATTTATGTACTCTTAGAGGCTTGTAGACATAAGTCATGTATATGAAAGATTCTATGGCCTTGTCGGCCTATGTTCAGTGCCTTATATGCCCATATGTCATATGTGTAAGTCAGTATATTAGGTTGGGTCATTTTATGTCGAGTGTTCCCTCATGTTTTATTCTTGTTACCTCATATGGCCCTTCTGGCCCATTTACCCATGTTGATGTAATAAGAAAGATACATTACGTTGGTACTCGGTTGAGTAAGGCACCGGGTGCCCGTCACAGCCCATCGGTTTGGGTCGTGACACAAAGGCATAATAGTCTTATGACATTCCGAAAGATTTTATTAACGTACTTCTCATGTATTGCATTCATTTATACATGTACATTGACCCATGACCAGATGACGTTATATACGCGTATATATATATATATATATATATATATGGGATATGGGAAAAGGTTACGATGTTATATACGCACCACCACTTGATCAGCTGGTATACGTTGATGATTTTTTCCACAGTGGCCGAGATGATATGATGGGATGCCCCCAGAGGCTTGATAATGTTATGAACGCATATACGTATGCATGGTATGATGTTTATACGCATATACATGACATTATAATATTAAATGATTCACAGAGCTATTCAGACATACATGTTGAGTCTTTTACTCCAGGTTTCTCTCATGGCTATTATTTACTAATTTTCATTCCTTACATACTCGGTACATTATTTGTATTGACATCCCTTTTGCCTGGGGACGCTGCATTTCATGCCCACAGGTCCCGATAGCCGAGAGTCCTCCAATTAGGCTATGAGTTCAACGGAAGATGTTGGTGCACTCCATTTGCTCCGGAGTTGCTTATTGATCAGTATGATTAGGACATGTATTGACTGGTATGGCGGGGTCCTGTCCCGACCTTTATGATATTTGTGTACTCTTAGAGGCTTGTAGACAGATTTCATGTATACGGATACTTGTATGGCTTTGTCGGCCTATGTTTTAAGTATAAAAAAGATCACGTTGGCCTCATAGGCCCGTATGTCATATGTATGAGTTTCTATATCAGGTTGGGTCGTTCTATGTCAGGTATCCCCTCCTGTTTATGCTGGTTATCTCATGACGCCCCATCTGGCCCACTTACCTATGTTAGAATGATACAAAAGATATGTTACATTTGTACTCGATTAAGGTACCAAGTTCCCGTCGCGGTCCATCGGTTTGGGTCGTGACATAAAATACATTACGGGAACTTCATTAATTTTAGTAAAAATAGCACGGACTAGCCAGTTTTCGGACTGGTCATTCAAAAATAGCCAGCATTTGCCAAGTCATTGAAAAAATAGCCACTATTTTGCTGCAATACGGACTGACCCAACATAATATACTGGAGTTCGGTGCACCTGTGTTTGAACTTTCAGCATATTATGCTGGAACTCTAACACGCGGAAAGTTCCAGCATAATATACTGGAGATTAAAGCACATGTGTATGAACTTCCAGCATATTATACTGGACCGGTATACTTTGCTGGAACTCCAGTATATTATGCTGGAGCTCTAGTATACTTATGCTGGAACTCCATTATGTTATGCTGGAGTTCCAGTATACTTATGATGGAACTCCAGTATAATATACTGGAGTATTTTCCGGTTTTTGAACAGTATTTTCGTTCAAATTTATCTTTACCTGAAAAGTGACTAAATTTTAGTTACTTTTTAAAGCTATTTTTAAATTTCTCCTTAATTTTATGGCAGCAACAAGGTAGTTATTTACGAATATCGAAAATCCTGATATTTCAGTTCAATTGGAAAATTTTCCTCTGACAACAAAAGGACAAAAATTTGTAGACTTACGACGTGTTCTAAGTACAACAAAAGCACTAAGGCGGAACCTTATACTCGGAAAGTGCCAAAAGTATGAATAAAATACTTCTATGTACGAAACATTCAAATCAAGAGTAAAGATTGCATAGAAAAAACAAAGAGAAGAGATCATTTAATTAAAAGTGGAAGGCCTAGGACAAACTATAAAAAGTTCAAAGAAAAGAAGGGTACAATAGATCCTTAAGAGTGATTCAATCCTGAAGGCAAAGAGTCTGCATTAGGAGCAACAAACTGGGAAGTTGATGGAGAGGCCGTAGTATGAGTAGCTTGGAGGATTGCTGAAGCAGGATGTCATCGTCACCTTCATCTGGGTTCTCAAGGGATTTCCCATCCTTTTTCAGAATTAAAGATACTTCATTCCTTTGGGATATCGAAATCCCAAGACTGCCCGAGCATCTTTCACCAATTACTTTTCCATGTCAATCATCTCGGCATGTGCCTCAATAAGAGTGTTCAACCGGGTCTCCAAAACAACCCAATTCCAATCCAACTCCTTTTGCTCCTGAAGCTCTTCAAGCTACTTGGTCAAATTTTCCTTATCAACACCGTTAGCCTATACAAGCTCTTCAACACCTTAAGGCAGTTATCAATTCACTCACCGGAGCCTCTACTAACCAGGTTATTGGAAAGTACCCGAGAGTGATCCTCAGCCAAGCGGGTTTCAATCTTTTCCTTCTAAGCCACTATGGCTTGAAGTGTGTTAGTCTTTTCGGTTACCACATATAGGTCCTTGTAGAAGGATAGCTCTCGATCCATTATTTCTTTCTGTAGTCATTCCGATCTCCAAGCCACGGTCTCAGCCTTTCACACCAAGGCAGCCCTCTCAGCTATAAGTCCTTTTCACACCAAGGCATCCCTCTCAGCTATAAGTCCTTCTTTCTCGGCATTGGATCCTTCAAGCTCGGACTTTAGCTTCTTATTGGCCGAGAAAGACTCAATAGGTTTAACCTTTTACTCGTGTGCCTTTTTCAGAGTCCCTACGGAGATCAGGGAACCCTATCAAGAAAAATATGTAAGTCATTAGAAAATTCCTTTCGGACGGTAAAATAATTTAATATAAATGGTAGTTTGACCCTAAGATCAAAATAAACAATTAGAGTAGCTAACTCTTCCACGACATATGTTGACATTTTCTAACTCTCCAAAGAACCCATCAACTCGTACAGGTAAGCAGCAGCATGCCACAGTTCCCACATAAGATCGCTATTATTGGTACCGAGAGAATACTGCGTTAACTATTATTAGTCGAGGGACCCCCTTTTCTTCGTTGTTACCACCTGGAAGAGAACCGGTCAAGCACTAAGTTGTCTATCTGCAGAATTAGTCAGCCTAACCTCATCTACTGAGTTTGAATGAGGAATTCATCCATAGGGGTATTGTCATTAGCTCAGAACTTCCTCTTCGGAATCAACTACCATAATAATGTCATCCGCATCTGGCTCATTCGTGAGGCGGCAACGAATGGTCGAGGAACTGGCTTAGGACTGCTCTTGTTACCGCTGGATTTTTCTAATCTCTTGCCAATATCTCTTTTTATGTTCGAGGAAAAGCCATTGGTGGATGACTTTGTTGTTAGGCTATATTATAAACCATGCATATTATTATAGTATTTTTTATAGAATAATTGTTTAGTCAATTAAGTTTTATTTTAAATAGATCATGTGTTTGTCTGTGTGTCATTTTCTTATATAGAATATGATTTAGTGTATAGAGTTTAGCTTATACACGGAAGATTAAATCATCAGTTCTTATAAGTCATAAAGTTTATGTTCACAACCTAATTATGGAATTGGACAAACCATCAGAATGATTATAGCACAAGATCAAATATAATTTATCTTGATTATGAGAAGTGTTTAATTATGACTTCTTGTGCTAGTACATTTTGTATGTATTGAATGGATCAAGTAGAGATAAGTATTTTATACTGACTTAATAAAATAATTTCTCTAGTCCATATTCAATGTACTTATACTCTCAATCTTTCTCACAATTCACAAACATTATAAGATTTTGCTACAAGTATTTGTCCGAAAGAAATACAAATCTTTACGAAATAAAGAAAACAGTAAAGTATGAGGTATGGAAGGGGACGCCAGGGCCTGCGGATGCCAACATGTCTACCTTGGCTCTCCGAGCAAGTGAATCCTATAGCCAACCTCTCGATCAACTCGGACTAGCTCCAAAATCTGCACAGGAAGTGCAGAGTGCAATATCAGTAAAACCGACCCAATGTACTGGTAAGTGCCGAGCCTAACCTCGACGAATGAGTGACGAGGCTACGATGCGACACCCGCAATATAATCTGCATACAGTATATAATAAAGCACAAAGACAGAACAAAATAAAGCAGTAACTTGCGAGAAGTAAATGCAGTTCTCAAAGTATTTCATTAGTGTCTAGATACTACCAATCTTTAAATGCAATTTAAGACTACCTTACAGCTAACACAGTCAGGGAAAAGTATAAACATATAGGTTGTTGCGGCGCGCAACCCGATCCCACTGTACATATCATATTCCTCCCTTATTTCCTCTTAATAACATAGACAACAGAATATAAAATGAAGTGTTGCTGCGTGCAACCTGATCCCAGCATATCACAATAATCACAATCACAATTTACCCTTATTCCACCACAATTCACAATTATTACACCTGTTGTCCGATCCCACCGTACATGTCATTTCACCCTTATTCCTCCTCAATAAATCGCCCTTATTCCACCTGTTGCGGCACGTAACCCGATCTCACCATATCAATATCAATTATTCAGTAAGTACAAAAATTTCACAATTCAAATAACATAACCCGTCACAAAGCTTAACTTCAAATCGAAACAATTAGGAAGCTTGTACACTATGATAATTCACACAAGTAATACTACTCAGCAAGACCAATCTAGAATATACCATAAAAGTACCGATAACCAGCTTAAACAAATAATATGAGACAATAAAGCTACGGAATAACTAATACCCTCAACTAAGAGAAACAATGTCTTACAAATAGCAATTAGGCATGGGAATACAACAAAAAACATGTAACAGTTAAGACAGGGAAAAAGACAATATGGGAAGCACGGAAGGAAATAGGAAAAAAAGATAACTTGGCGGCGCATAAGTACTCGTCACCTACGCTGCTCACATGAATTTCATTTAGCGAATAGGTCGAGGGTTCCTAATCCCTCAAGTCAAAGTTAGATACAACACTTACCTCGCTACACAGGCCACTCAATGCTCAATTACCATTTTCCCTCTAGAATCCACCTCCAAACCACTCGTATCTAGCCACAATTAACTTAATAACATCAAATATTACTAAAGGAATCAATTACAATGCATAAATTTAGATTTCCCAAACTTTTCCCCAAAAAGTCAAAAATCGACCCCGGGCCCGCTTGGTCAAAACCTGAGGTTCGGACCAAAACTCATTCACCCCTCGAGCCCCATTATGTAATTTGTATCGAAATCCGACCTCAATTCGAGGTCTAAATTCCAATTATGCAAAAATCCCTAATTCTACCCAAAACCCCAATTTCTATAATGAAAAAGGTGCTCACTGTTTCATCCAAGGAACTCTCAATACCCCCAATCCCAGTTTGGACTCTGTCTCAGCACAGTACACTCAACAGGAAACAGTTAGGGGAGCAGACCTAAAATTTAGGATCTCCCAGACTTGGTCTATTCCAAAGCCATCTACTCAGACATCACCAGTTCCTATTTTACAGCATACACCTAGGGAATCAAACTCAGAACTCACCATCAGATTCAGCACTTCCACCAGAATATCCTTAGGGCTTCAGACCTAAGTGCACAACCCAGCAAGCCATACAGACTGAAAAACTCAGGCCAATGCTCTCTCTCTTCTGTCAAGCACAACAGGCAAACCCACCAGTTGGATCCCTCCCCTTGGACCCCACTATTAGATGTCTTCAACTATGCTTTTCTGATTCCAAAAAGGGAAAGCAAAATTGAAGATAATCTCCTTGCATTTGTACAGTTACACTAGGACATGTCTCATTTGTACTAGTCGTAGCAATTTTTTGTAATTGGAAGATCATTTTCCAACTCACTTGCTTAGTAGCATTAGGATTATTTATGTTTTGTTGTATAGTTGACCTAGGCCTACTTCAATCTCCTTTTGTATACCTAAGCTCCTAGTCCCATAGGACTTAGGAACCCCACCATAGGTATATCTCATCATAGCTTTCAGGATCCAGTTGGACATCAAAATTTGGTGGCCAAATGGGCTTTCTCTTTGGAGGTCAGGTTTATGCCCCCCTCCTATGTTGTTTTGTTTACAGATATATAAAAATTAACACCGGGCACAATGCCTAGTGGACTTTATATAAAAAAAAAACCCTTATATTTTAGGTTGAAAGTTCATGAAATGTAATGGGTAATTGAAAGAAAGTAGGTTAGAATCACTTACCAAAAATTTGGAAAAGAAAATCTTGTGGAAGAATCGCCTCTTGGTCTCTTAGTTTTGAAAATTTTGAAAGAATGGCTAAAATCTATTTTTGGGTTCTGTTTTGATAGTTAGGCGACAGGGTTCATCGCGTTCTCGTGAACACTGCCGCGTTCGTGAAGAGCTGCACCTGCTAGGCTTACGCGATCGTGAAACTCTTATCACTTTCGTGAAGGCTACGCCCCTCTAGCCTTCGCGTTCGCGATGAAGAGTGATTGACCCCCCTTCCCCCAGGTCCCAAATGCCACGCGTTCGCGTTGAGCTGGTTGCGTTCGTGAAGGGTAAGGCCCCCATCGCTCTGCGTTCGCGACCCAGTCTCCATGTTCGCGTAGTGTAAAAATTCTCCCCAGCCTAGATCCCCTTCATGATCGCGAGAATGGATACACGATCGCAAAGCACAATACACCAGAACACCAGATACAACAAACACACCAGATTTTCTAAGTTTCAAATCACCCGTAGCCTATCCGAAACTCACCCGAGCCATCGAGGCTCCCAACCAGCTATGCGCACAAGCCTAAAAACATCATACAAACTTGCTCGCGTGATCAAATCGCCAAAATAACGCCTAGAACTACGAATCGGACCCCAAATCAAATGAATTTTTCAAGAAAGCTCTAAAACTCTATTTTCACAACCGAATGTCTGAATCATGTAAAATCAACTCCATTTCTCACCAAATTCAACAAACAAGTCATAAATAATATAGTGGACCTGTACCAGTCTCTAGAACCAAAATACAGACCCGGTATCAAAAAGATCAAACATAAATAAATTCTTAAAATCATTAATCTTTCAAACTTTTAATTTTTCATCAAAATTCCATATCTCGAGCTACAGACGTCGGAATTCGATTTCGGGCATACGCCAGACCCCATATTTCGATACAAACCCACCGACACCGCCAAAATACGGATCCGGGTCCATTTGCTCAAAAACGTTGACCGAAGTCAACTCAATTCTTATTTTTATCAGTTTTTAACATATAAGCCTTCCGAAAAACACCCGGACCGCGCACACAAATCGAGAAAGATTAAAATGAGATATTTAAGGATTCAGAACACAGAATTCAGTTCTAAAATATGAGATGACCTATCGGGTCATCACAATCTTGATATAATTATTATTAGTTGTGTGTGTCATTTATTATTTTAATTTATTAAAAGGTGAGATTCTTTTGTGGGTCAATAAGCCTAGTAAATTGGACAATGGTGATATACATTGGCGAAATAATAATTAGTTGATAGAATCCATGTCTCGGCTTTTGAGATTGATGATACTCCTTAATGAAAGCTTATAAGTTTTCATGTGTAAACCCGGCTGTAATGACCCAACCGGTCGTTTTGAGAATTTAAGCTCTGTTCCGTGGCATAAGGTCTTGAACAGCTTCACATTGTGTATATCGACCTGCGTGCATGGTTGGATTCAGTTACCGGATGATTCAGATTCGAATTGGAAGAAGGACTGTTATTTTGGAAGCTTAAACGATGAATTGTTAATCGGAATTTGACTTTTTATGTAAACGACTCCGGAACGAGTTATGGATGATGTCTGCAGCTTTGTATGGTATTTTGGGCTGAGGAGCGCGTCCGAAATGTGTTTTCGAGGTCTGTGGTAGATTTAGGCTTGAATTGGCGAAAGTTAGATTTTTGGTGATTTCGGCCGATAGGTGAAATTCTGATATCGAGCCCGGAATGGAATTCCAAAAGTGGCTGTAGGTTCGTAGTGTCATTTGTGACATGTGTGTGTGATTTGAAGTTATTCGGACAAGGTTTGATATGTTTCGGTGTAGTTCGTAGATTTTGGAAATTCAAAGTTCCGTAGGCTTGAATCCATGCTAAATTCATGTTTTTGATGTTGTTCGAGGTGGTGTGAAGGATCAACTAAGTTCGTATGGTGTTATAAGATTGGTTGGTATGTTTGGTCGAGGTTCTAGGGGCCTCGGGTGGTTAACGGATTGGGTTTTTGGAAATTTTGAGTTGTTGATCTGCTGGTGTAAAGCTTTTTGGTTTTCCGCACCTGCGGAAGGGGGAGCCGCATGTGCGAGGTCGCTGGTGCGGTCTGGGAGCCGTAGATATGGAGTTTGAGGGGCTAAGCTTTTTCGGCAGATGCGAAACCTTTGGTCGCACGTGCGGCTTTGCAGGAGAGAAGTCTTGAGCGCAGGAGCGAGAATGGAGCGCAGGTGCGGTTGGTCGTGCGCACGTGTGGTTGCGTAGAAGCGGCTATTTTTATCGCAGGTGCGATCATGCCTGGGCAGAGAGTTTATATTCGAGGGTTTGCCATTTTCTCCATATTTTGACTTCTAGAGCTCGGTTCTTAGCGATTCTTGGTGGATTTTTCAAGCAATTCGATTGGGTTAGTGTTCTTCACTTAGAACTAAATATATTCCATGAATTAGTCTTTGATTTTATCATTTAAATTGTGTTTTTAGTTAGGGAAAATGTTGGTTTTTGAGGAAAATTTTCAAAATGAAATTTCATGATTTGAGGGACAAAATGGTATCGGAATTTGGTAATTTTTGTATGGTTGAACTCATATTGGAATGGGTATTCGGATTTTTTGTAAAATTTTTCGGGTTCTGAGGTGCGGGGCCAGAGCCGACTTTCAAACTGATTTTTAGAATTTGATAAAGATTGAAGCTTTATTGTTCGGAGTAGTTCCTTATAAGTTTTATGTGTGTTTTGAAGTTGTTCTAGTTGGTTTGATCCGTCGGGAGGCCTTTCACCTGAGAAGCCCATTTTAGAGTATCGGGTTGTCATCTTTGAGGTAAGTATCTTGCCTAACCTTGTGTGGGTTAATTACCCCTTAGGATTTGAGTCTTCTATGTTGATTGTAGTCTGTGTATGCGAGGTGACGAGTGTGTGCTTGGACTTATTTGTAGAAGGTTGACCTTTTAGGGTACTTAGGTCCTTATATTCACCTTGCATGGAGTTTTTCTTGATACGTTTGAATTCTTATTCGCTAATTTCACTTCTACAAATTTGGATTAGAGATAATTGCTTTAGGATTCACCCTTACCGCCTACTTGACCTGATTTGACTTGACCGAAGGTTTTACCTCTTCTATCGCCATGCTATATTTTCATAAACTGCCTATAATTATTGAATTGTTGAATATCTCTCATAATTGCTCAACCTCATAAGGGGTTTAGACAACTTACATCTTAGTCGACTTGTCCTTACTCGGGATTATTTGACTTATGTTGGCTTCCTATCGTTGACTTGAATATTTTGGATTTGTCGCTTTGTCTTGTTTTTCCATGGTCAAGTTGTTCTCTTTATACTTAGTATTCTTTACCGTGATTATTCCTTGTGAACGATGTTCTACTGTTTCTGTGCGAATTGAAGTTCTTGTATTGATTTATTTGTCGTACCTTGTGTCATTGTCATGGTTGCTTTGTATTTGATGTGGTAATGTACGAGTTTTCTGCCTTGCTATAATTGTTGTCTTTGTTTGTGACACGACCCCAAAATCCTAAACTAGTAGTGTTGACGCCTATCATGGAACTAGGCTAGCCAACCATTTCAACTACCATAATATTTTATAATTTTCCAAAATTAGCAGATTTTAAAATAGCAATATGAGATGAACAATTTATACACTTCCCAAAACCGGGAGTCAACTGTCATGAGCATCTAGAACTGTAAATACAACTGTACAACAAGGTGACTTTCTACTACAAAGCTTGGAGTACAAAACACAAAAACTATGAATTGAGGAAAAGAAAGGAGGTGAGCTGGGGACGCTGAGCAGCTACCTCGATCCTCGAACAACTCCAAGCACGTCCGAAAATCAACTAGTGAGATGGTCTGGTACCTGTATCTGCACACAGAGGTGCAGGGAGTAATGTGAGTATGCCAACTCAGTAAGTAATCAAAGTAACTAAAAACTTGAGTGTAGTGACGAGCATTTATAAATCATGTAAATCCATATAATGAATAACAATGGAAATGAGTAAATCAAGTCAGGAATCTACATTCCGAATATTTCATAAAAACTCCAGTTTCCATTTAAAAATCTCGCATAAAATAATTTGTCCAACATTATCATCAGAGGCTCAGTGTAAAGAAGAGTGAAATACAGTAGTTTCATAAAATATAAGCCTCTCGGGCACAATATCACTCACAATAAAGCCTCTCGGGAAAGCCTCTCAGCCACTCGTGACTCCAATATCAGTATCTCATGCTCACACTAGACACTGGTACTCAGCAAGTACCAGGAATACACACAACTGCTGCAACGGGCAGCGCGATCCAACACACACACACACACACACACATATATATATGTATATATATGTATATATATATATACTATTGTAGCGTGCAGCCCGATCCTTATAACATACGTTGCGGCGTGCAACCCGGTCCATATAATAGTCGACTGCGCTCACTGGGGGTGTACAGACTCCTGGAGGGGCTCCTTCAGCCCCAGCGCTATATCTGCTACGGCGTGCAGCCCGATCCAATATGTACATTGCTGCAGCGTGCAACCCGATCCATATAAAACATATATTGCTGCGGCGTGCAACCCGATCCATATATATATACATATAATCTATATTGTTGCGGCGTGCAACCCGACCCATATATAATCTATATTGCTGCGGCGTGCAGCCCGACCCATAAGTAATATATAACATATATATTGCTGCGGCGTGCAGCCCGATCCATAACTATCCTCACATACTCGCTGCTAGCCCTCACTTAGTCATCCTCACAAACCACTCGGGCAATTCATCTCAACTCACGGGACTCAACCCAAAATACCTCTCAGAGTTTCAAACAGTGCGATAATAGTGAGAATAACATCAAGTAGGAAACATGACTGAGTTCACAATTGTTCTATCAGGATAGTGTGAGAATAGTGTAAAAGTACCCCTGAGGGTCTAAACAGGTCGGCACAACGCCCCAAACATAGCTCACAGCCCATGAACAAGTATAAATTTCTAAAATACAGGATATCGCAGGATTTCAAATCGAATACGCGGCTTAATAGTCGCTACGGGACGGACCAGGTCACAATCCCTATCGGTGCACTCCCCCACGCTCACCTAATTTACCAAAACAATATCAAATAAAGGGGTGTCATATCCTCAAGTTTAGAGTTACAATCGTTACTTACCTCAAAACAGCCCAAAAGATACTCCGCGATGCTCTTGCCCCTCGAATTGGCTCCCAAATGCTCCGAATCTCCATTGAAGACTCTCGAATTCTCTCTTCAATTTCCTCCCAAACTAGCTCAACCCGCATGAAAAAATGGAAGAAAATGCCAAAATTTCGCGGAGGCACCCATTTATACTTTCTGACTAGTTAATCCGCACCTACAGACCATTCTTCGCACCTGCTGTCCCAGGTGTGCACCTGCGAACATCTTCTCGCACCTGCGGTGCCTCACCTGCACCTGCGGCTTCGCTGGTGCGGCCCATGCCTCGCACCTGCGGCTTCCTCCAGCCTGGCCTCTTCTCGCACCTGCGCAATGACCTTCGCACCTGCGGCCATCGCACCTACGGCTCCCATCCGCAGGTGTGGCCACACTAGCAAAATGACTCCAACAGCAATTTTGCTGCAAATTCTTAAATCCATCCCTCCGTTAACCATCCGAATTCAATCCCGCCCCAACCAAACATACCAACACATCCCATAACCTCATTCGAACTTAGTCGAGCCTTCGAAACACCAAAAAACAACGCAAAAACACCAAAATCACATCAAATTCAAGCCTATGAGCTTTGAAACTTCTAAATTTCGCCAATGATACCGAAACCAACCAAAACACGTCCGATTGACCTGAAATATTGCAAACATATCCAAAATGCCATTACAAACTTGCTCCAACTGTCTGAATTCCATTCGGACCTCGATATCCTATTTTCCACTGCCGATCGGAAATCGCCAAAAACTAACTTTCGCCAATTCAAGCCGAATTCTACACCGGACATCAAAACTTCATTCTGAACACACTCCTAAGTCCCAAATCACCTAACGAAGCTATCTGAGCCATAAAATCCATATTCCGAGGTCGTTTACCAATAAGTCAACTCTCAGTTGACTTTTTCAACTATTAAGCTAATTTAAGAGACTAAGTGTCTCTATTCTCACCACGACCACTCCGAACCCGAACCAACCGACCCAACACAACATAAATAGGCTAAGCAACATATGATAAAGCAAAAATAGGGGAAACGGGGCTAATATCACGAAACGACTGGCCGGGTCGTTACATCCTCCCCCTCTTAAACAAATGTTCATCCTCGAACGGGTCAAAAAATATACCCGGAGTCTCGAATACACGAGGATATCTGCTCCACATCTCCCGCTCGGTATCCCAGGTGGCATCCTCTACCGACTGTCCTCTCCACTGAACCTTCAATGAAGCTATATCCTTAGACCTCAGCTTTCTAACCTAACGACCCAAAATATCCACTACTCTACCTCATATGACATATCACCCTCGAGCTGAACCGTGCTGAAGTCCAAAATATGAGACGGGTCACCAACATACTTCCGTAGCATCGAAACATGGAACACCGGATGAATACTCGATAAATTGGGAGGCAAGGCAAGTCTATAATCCACCTCCCCAATCATCTGAAGAACCTCAAAAGGCCCAATGAACCAGGGACTCAACTTTCCTCTCTTCTCGAACCTCATAACACCCTTCATGGGTGACACCTTCAGCAGTGCTTTCTCCCCAACCATGAAAGGCACATCTCGGACCTTCCGGTCCGCATAACTCTTTTTCCTAGACTGCGCCGTGCGAAGCCGCTCCTTACTCAACTTCACCTTACCCAACGCATCCTGAACCAAGTCTGTGCCCAATAGCCTAGCCTAGCCTGGCTCAAACCGACCAACCGAAGATCTGCACCTCCTACCATTTAAAGCCTCATACGGAGCCCTTTGGATACTCAACTGATAACTATTATTATAAGCAAGCTCCATACCCCAAAAATGCACCACTATAGGCTGGGCGGCCTGACCGAGGAGACCTTAACGAATGGCCTCTACCATGCTGAATCTACCCCTTGAAAGGAGCACCACTAGAACTACCCGATCCACGAGGCCTATTAGCCTCCCTCTCTACCCGCTCCTGGCGGCAAACCGACTCAATATCGCGAGCAATATAAACAACCCTCTCGAAGGTAGCACCTGATACTCTCTCCCGAGTCATAAAAAGGCGGAGCTGATAAGTGAGGCCATCCACGAACCTCCTAATCCTCTCCCTATCAGTAGGGACCAACTAGGTGGCATGACAAGCCAACTACGAAAACCGCATCTCATACTACGTCACTGATAGCTCCCCCTGATGCATCTGCTCAAAATGCCTGCGTTGCTCCTCCCTATGAGACTGACATATTTCTCCAAGAAGATAGTGGAGAACTGTTGGCAGGTGAGGGGTGCTGAACCAACAGACACTTATCCTCTGACACTTATCCAGAAAACCCTGGGCATCCTCGCCCTCAGCACCACTGAATGTCGGAGGCTAAAGTCTACTAAACCTCTCCAGCCTACGCTTCTCATCATCTGGCATAGATGGAACCACGAAGTCCTGAACTGGAGCAACCGACTGGGCTAAAACCGCCCCCGGTGTCTGATGGCCCTGCGTGACCTGCTCAGGTGTCCGGGCAACTGGAGTCTGACTGCCTCCCCCGACCTGAGAAGTAGCGGAAACTGCCTGAGCAAGGGTGGTACATACATTCAAGATCTGAGCCAAGGTCTCCTGAAGACCCGGAATAACAATAGGCACTGTCGATTCCTGAGCCTGTCCCGCTGGAGTATCTGCAGTAGGGATCTGTTCCTGAACAGTAGGGGATCAACTGGTACTGCCCTGGCTGCCGCATGAGGTGGCCCTCTACCTCTACGATGGCCTCGACCGCGTCCTCGACCCCTTGCTGGTCTAGCTGGTGGCTGATCGGTAGTGCGAGTCCTCACCATCTATGAGAGAATGAAACAATAGAAGTTTAGATTTCCAGAATCAACTAAATGGCACGATAGGATCCAAGAAAAAGTGAGATTGTTCCTAAGGGTTATGCAGCCTCTCGAAGATAAGTACAGACGTCTCCGTACCGATCCGCAAGAATCTAATGAACCTGCTCATGACCGTTGAGTCCTATGTAACCTAGACACTGATACCAACTTGTCACGACTCCTAAATCCTAAACCGGCCGTGATGGCGCCTATCATAGAACTAGGCTAGCCAACCATTTCAGACTATCATAATAAATCATAATTTCCCAAAATTAGCAGATTTTAAAATAGCAAAATGAAATGAATAATTTATACACTTCCCCAAAACCTGGAGTCAACTGTCATGAGCATCTAGAACTGTAACTACAAATGTACAACAAGGTGAAATGCTACTACAAAGCCTGGAGTACAAAAGACAAAAACTATGAACTGAGGAAAACAAAGGAGGTGAGCGGCGGACGCTGAGCAGCTACCTCGATCCTCGAACAACTCCAATCACATCCGGAAATCAACTAGTGAGATGGTCTGGTACCTGGATCTGCACACAGAGGTGCAGGGAGTAACGTCAGTACGTAACTCAGTAAGTAATCAAAGTAACTAAAAACTTGAGTGTAGTGACGAGCATTTATAAATCATGTAAATCCATATAATGAATAACAGTGGAAATGAGTAAATCAAGTACGGAATCTACATTCCGAATATTTCATAAAAACTCCAGTTTCCATTTAAAAATCTCGCATAAAATCATTAGTCTAACATTATCATCAGAGGCTCAGTGTAAAGAAGAGTGAAAAACAGTAGTATCATAAAATATAAGCCTCTCGGGCACAGTATCACTCACAATAAAGCCTCTCGGGAAAGCCTCTCAGTCACTCAGCTCCCACTAGACACTGGTACTCAGCAAGTACCAAGAATACACACAACTGCTGCGGCGGGCAGCCCGATCCAACACACACACACACACAAATATATATATATATATATATATATATATATATATATATATATACATACATACATATATATACATACATACATATATATAGTATTGCGGCGTGCAACCCGATCCTTATAACATATGCTGCGGCGTGCAGCCCGATCCATATAATAGTCGACTGCGCTCACTAGGGGCGTACAGACTCCTGGAGGGGCTCCTTCAGTCCAAGCGCTATATCTGTCGCGACGTGAAACCCGATCCAATATGTACATTGTTGCGGCGTGCAACCCGATCCATATATAATATATATTGCTGCGGCATGCAACCCGATCCATATATATATAATCTATATTGCTGCGGCATGCAGCCCGACCTATATATAATCTAAATTGTTGCGGCGTGCAACATGACCCATAAGTAATATATAACATATATATTGCTGCGGCGTGCGGGATCTATAACTATCCTCACATACATGGCGCTAAGCCTCACTCATTCATCCTCACAAGCCACTCGGGCAATTCATCTCAACTCACGGGACTCAACCCAAAATACCTCTCAGAGTTTCAAACAGTGCGATAGTAGTGAGAATAACAACAAGTAGGAAACATGATCGAGTTCACAATTGTTTTATCAGGATAGTGTGAGAATAGTGTAAAAGTACCTTTGAGGGTCTAAACAGGTCGACACAAGGCCCCAAACATGGCTCACAGCCTATGAACAAGTATAAATTTCTAAATTACAGGATATCGCAGGATTTCAAATCAAATACGCGGCTTAATAGTCGCTACGGGACGAACCAGGTCACAATCCCTATCGGCGCACGCCCCCACGCTCGTCACCGAGCATGTGCGTCACCTCATTTACCAAAATAATATCAAATAACGGGTTGTCATACCCTCAGGTTTAGAGTTTCAATCATTACTTACCTCAAAATAGCCCAAAAGCTACTCCACGATGCTCTTGCCCCTCGAATTGGCTCCCAAATGCTTCAGATCTCCACTGAAGACTCTCGAATTCTCTCTTCAATTTGCTCATAAACTAGGTCCACTTGCATGCAAAAATGGAAGAAAATGCCAAAATTTCGCGGAGGCACCCATTTATACTTTCTGACTAGTTAATCTGCAACCATTCTGCGCACTTATGGACCCACACCTGGGAGGTGCGCACCTGCGAACATCCACTAAAAGTCCAATTCTCGCACCTGCGGCGCCTCACCCGCTTCGCAGGTGCGGCCAAAGCCTCGCACCTGCGGCTTCCTCTAGCATGGCCTCTTCTCTCACCTGTGCAATGACCTTCGCACCTGTGTCCATCGCACCTACGCCTCCTCATCCGCAGGTGCGGTCATACCAGCAAAATGACACTAGCAACAATTCTGCTGCAAATTCCTAAGTCCAACCCTCCGTTAACCATCCGAAATCAATCCCGAGCCCCTCGGGGTCCCAAGAAAACATACAAACACATCTCATAACCTCATTGGAGCTTAGTCGAGCCTTCTAAACACCAAAAACAACGCAAAAACACCAAAATCACATCAAATTCAAGCCTATGAACTTTGAAACTTCTAAATTTCGCTAATGATGCCGAAACCAACCAAAACACGTCCGATTGACTTGAAATTTTGCACACGTCTCCAAAATTCCATTACGAACCTGATCCAACTGTCATAATTCCATTCTGACCCCGATAGCTTATTTTCAACTGCCGACCGAAAATTACCAAAAACTAACTTTCGCCAATTCAAGCCTAATTCTACACCGGACATCAAAACTTCATTCCGAATACACTCCTAAGTCCCAAATCACCTAACGAAGCTATCCGAGCCAGAAAATCCATATTCCGGGGTCGTTTACCAATAAGTCAACTCCCGGTTGACTTTTTCAACTTTTAAGCTAATTTAAGAGACTAAGTCTCTCTATTCTCACCACGACCACTCCGAACCCGAACCAAACGACCCAACACAACATAAATAGGCTAAGAAACATATGATAAATCAAAAAAGAGAGAAACGGGGCTAATCTCACGAAACGACCGACCGGGTCGTTACAGTTTGTTGCACTGCATATTTAAATTGGGGATTACATACGTATTCTGGGAGATCCCTCATCTACTACTTATTTAAATTGGGGACTACAGACATAATCTGGGAGATCCCCCATGTACTGTATATTTAAATTGGGGACTACAGACGTATTCTGGGAGATCCCCCATGTACTACATATTTAAATTAGGGACTATAGACGTATTTTTGGAGATCCCCTCTGTACTGCATAGTTACTTTGGGACTACGGAATTTTGTTTGAAAGACAATTATTTGGAAAAGAATATTTGAAAAACATTTATCTTGAATAAAACTATGTTTGAAGGACATTCCTTTGGAAAAGTATATTTAACAAAAATGTTTATGTTAAAGAAAACTATGTTTGAAGGACATTTTTCTTTGGAAAAGCTTTTATCTTGAAGAAAACTGTGTCTGAGAGACATCTCTTGGGAAATTATATTTCAAAAGAATTTCCCTTAAAAAGGATATTACCTTAAAGCTTTCAATATAAAAACGTGTGGGTGAAAATTTACACACGAAGATTTTGACCATTTTATTGGGATTTCTGGCTAAGGCCTGATGTGGAGTCTAATGCAGTGCTGAGTTACTACTTGCCCTTATTGTGTTGTGATTTCTGTACTTGGGTTGTGCTCCCGTCCATCCTTCTGTAAATTACTATGATGTTCCGTCGTTATTTGTTGTATTTCTTTCCGCATTGTAGTTGTTGTGTTGTTAACTATATTGTGTAGTCATTAGATAGATGTCATGTCCTGTCATTCCTATATTTATGCATTTTTAATTTATTAGACCAGTGGGTGTCTTGATTATTCCTCGTCACTACTTCACTGAGGTTAGTCTTGATACTTACTGGGCACCGCTGTGGTGTGCTCATACTACACTTCTGCACATTTTTGTGCAGATCCAGGTATTGATCGTTAGTAGCTGTGTGGATTATTTCCGAGGAGACTCAAGGTAAATTTGTCGTCGTGATTGCTGGCTTCAGAGTCACCTTTCTATTTTTGTATTTACACTGTTTTTACTTCCAAACAGTTGTAGTTAGAAGTTGTAGGAAACTCTATAAAGCTTATGACTTGTACTACCAGGTTTTGGGAATATGCTCTTGTATAAAAACTTTTTCATAAAATATTATATTTTATTTATTATTGTTTCTATTCCATGAATGTTACTAGGTGCCATCACGATACCCAACGGAGGAAAATTTGGGCCGTGTCACCGGCCGGTGGATTTTGTATTCGACACATGAAATAAGTTAAGTGAAAGTCTAAAGGAAGTAATCAATAAATTAAATTGTCAGTAATTTAATTTGATTGATTAGAATATGAATCTTAACATGGGAAGTTAAATAAGATTTTATGGAGGAATTTCAAAATTGAACTAAGGAATGCAATTACGAATTTTTAGTGGAATAATTTGTAATTTATTATGGTAGATTTCCATAATAGGGAGCCTTGTTAATTAATTTTTGTAGTCCCTACCGTGCCTAAATAATAGAAAATAAAGGGAACCTTTCCTTTGTGGAAGAAGAAAACGTAACAGGTTTTGGAAAAAAGGGTTTTAACCTAAAAACGTATATGTATATACTCCATATGTGACTGGCCGTTTTGGTACTCGTTTTTACTTTGGAATTTCGCCCACCCGAAATTCTCTTTTTTCGGGTATTATTTGGGTAACATAGTATAAAACTGTGGAAGTTTTTTTTGAGGTCGCGGTCTTGCTACTCTGGAACTGGAGATCGAGGTTAATCTTCTTTGTTCACGCTTCAAGATGTAACTCGAATAATCTCTATATGTGCTAATTGCTTAATTTACATGTGAATATGATACTGTAATTGCTTCCGCTGCAATATATCCAACAATTTGTATCAGAGCCTACTCACGTCCAATTATATAATTAGGATGAACATGAAAAGAAACATAACGTTAATATGCAAGTTTTGAATTACGTGCAAAGATTGTTTTTCTGTAAAACTACACAGTTTTGAGCATGAATATTTATTCTGAGAATTTTTTATTATTCTAAAAATAATGTAATATCTTCTTATTGTTGATGCTATTTTATTAGAACAATCTGAAAATTTCGTTAATCCAAGAAAAACGCAAAAGCTACTATTTGGCCGAATTGGCTAGAAAATCGGAGCTCAATATGTTGATGGACTCCGATTGACCTGAAATTTGGCAGGTGCATGCGAAACGGCCCAGTGATCTAAACTCATGAGTTGAGCTCATGTTGTAAGCCATTTTTGGGCTCTCAGGGTCGTTTAGATGGTGTTTTGGGCATTTTTCTAATTTTCTGGATTTTTTTCGAATTTTCTTTTGAAGTTGTTTTAATCCAGTGGTGGCATGGATCATTTACTATGGGCTCCAGGGTTAAATTCTGGTGATATAATGACTTTACACGTTGACGTAGGTCTTCTTCCATATCAGATAAGCTAATTATAGATAATCACTAGGTTATACTAGCTGTTGATTACTTGTATTTACTCTCCATCTGCGTATGCATGTTGGTTCAATGGGACTAGTATATATTGAATGTTGATATTCACTTGAATTAAATTAACAGTTTACTCTCCATCCGAGTATGGCCTATTTAAATTCATGGAGTGAATAACCTGTCATTACATATGTATATTGCAAGAATAAATTTTTTCCCATCGAAATTTGTTGTTCAAGGTGCATAGATTATACTTATGTAGTGTGTATTGAATTTTAATATTCAATAATACATGAATGATTTTGATCTATTTATTTAATTATATCTTAGATTAAAAATGACTTCTTTCAAACCTTACTGTTATTCTTACTCAAAATAAACTTGAGGGTCCGAATTATGTTGATTGGAAACGAAACTTGGATATTGTCCTAATTGCTGAACAATACAAATTTATGCTCGATGAGGTGTGTCCAGAAAAACCTGGAGAAGATGTTGCGGATGATGAACATAATGCTTACCAAAAATGGGTTAAGGCTGATGAGATGGCACGGTCTTACATTGTGGCATCCATGTCAAATGTTCTACAACATCAGCATAAGTCTATGGAGTCTGCTTATGACATTCTGGAAAATCTCAAAGAAATGTTTGGAGATCAGAATTGTGCGGCTAAGCAGACTGCCATGAAAGCTCTTTTGAAACAAAAATAGTTGAAGGTTCATCTGTTAGGGACCATGTTCTGAAGATGATGAGTGTTCTGAATGAACTATAGGTCCTTGGAGCTAACATTGATAAGGATGCGCAGGTTGAGATGATCCTGCAGATTCTTGCCTGACAGTTTTTAGTAGTTTCACCTGAATTATAATATTAACAAAATGGCTTTTTCACTTGCAAAATTGCTGAATGAGCTATAATCGACAGAGACTATTATCAAGCAACAAGCTCCTCATGTGGCATTAAATTTTGAGGTAGGTTCTTCTTCTAAGCCGAGAGGCGGGTAGAAGAAGAAAAAGGCTCAAAACCCCTTTGTTGGAGACGCAACTGCTGGTGTGAAAAATCCTAAGGGAAAGTGTTATCACTGCAAGAATCCTGGGCATCATAAGAAGCAATGTCCGGCTTATCTGGCCATGAATAATAAAACAGGTGATTTACATCTACATGTCGTTGAACTCTTTTAGCGGCAGTTTCTACCATGTCATGGTGTGTAGATTCGGGGGCCACTAATCATGTCTGCACTTATTTGCATAGGTTTCAGGTAACACGATGACTAAGTAGAGGAGAAATCAATGTTTATCAAGTAGATGGTTCGGCAGCCCCAGTTTTAGCATTAGGAAATATTAGTATTTCGCTTGGTAGTAATAAAGTATTAGCTTTGAAGGACACATTATATATACCTTCCGTTAAAAGGAATTTTGTTTCAGTTTCTAGCGCTATGAGAGATGGTTATGACATTAATTTTTAAGATATTGATAAATGTGTTATTAGCCATAATAAACATTATCTCTCTTCGGCTACATTGATTAATGGTATTTTATTGTTGATTCTTTTCCTACATTGTTACAACCTAAAGGACTGAATTATATTGATTTACCAAATAAGAGAAAATGTTCTTCTTATTTGAGTGAAACATATTGATGACACTTGCGTTTGGGTCATATAAATCTAAATAGAATTTCAAGGTTGATTAAGGATGGACCTTTAAGTTCGTTAAAAGTGGAGGCACTACCAACTTGTGAATCTTGTTTAGAAGGAAAAATGACAAAACAAAATTTCCTCCCAAAAGGAAGCAAGTGATAAATTAGAGTTAATTCATTCTGATTTGTGTGGTCCAATGAATGTCCAAGTAAGAGGCGGTTTTGAGTATTTTGTGACTTCTTCACAGATGATTACTCAAATCATGGATATATTTATTTGTTGCGTCGAAAGTCCGAATGTTTTGAAACGTTCAAAGAAATTAAGACAGAGACTGCAAAGTGACATAATTAATATATCAAGACACTAAGATCTGATCCTGGTGGGGAGTACCCCTCCGCGGAAATTATTAGTTACTTATACGAATATGGAATTACCTCTAATTATCTGCACCTGAAACACCACAACAAAATAGTGTAGCTGAAATAAGAAATATGACTCTTATGGAAATGGTCAGATCAATGATAAGTTATTGATGTGTGGCTATAATTCATGGTTTAAAGCATCATGTGCCTTACATTTTATGTGCGTTAATGATAAAAATACACGTCGTATGTGCATAATGGAGTCTATTTCATGTGTAGGTGAACTAGAGATGGAAGCCGAGCCAAATTGATGCATAAACGTCAAAAATACGCTCAAGAGTCAAAAAGGAGTGAAACCGGCTATAGCTGGGCGTTTGGGCTGTACAGCCTGGTCATACCAGGCGTTTGGGCTATAAAGCCTGGTGAGACCAGGCATTTGGGGGGCGTTTGGCCCATACGCCAGGCCTGGCTAGGCGTTAGCCAGACGTTTGGCCTGTAACGCCTGGTCCCTGATCCGGCCCAGTCCGAGTTTTGAAGGTTTTAGTGTTTCCCGGTTTGACTAGAAGTATCCTACACGTTTAGGGTTTGTCCCAAAACATATAAATAGACCCAAAAACACAACTTTGAAGGGGGGATGCTATTTTTGGAGAGAAGATACGCATGGGATCATTAGGAAGCGAAGGATTTCTCAGTTTTCTTCATCTTATTCTAGTAATTTCAATTTATGCAACACTTATGCAATTTTTTGATTTTAGCATGAGTGGATAAACACCCATTGTTCTAGGGTTGTGGTTTAGCCATGAATATTTTTATTTGACATTAATTTAACCTTGATTATATTTCACTCAATATATAGTTGTTTCTTCAATTCTGTGTTTAATTGCTTAATTGTCTGGCCAACAATTTGGTTCTATATACTATCTATGTTATGCTTGGGAAATTCGTATATAGATTAAAGAAGAATTTAAGAGAGCGCGATCTTAACCCTTCAGGAGAGAGAATTTGTGGTTAGGATAGGAATATACCTAGTCACCGTGCTTAATTAAACATCGTAATCTTAGTGCGTTCTAATAGATTAATTTCATAGGAATATAGGCGTTAATCTATTGAGAATAGGATATGAGAGCATTTATCGATTAATTAGCAACCATGAGTGAATTATATGAAGGGGAGAGTTAATTAGAATGCAATACGAGTGGTGAATTGATCACAACCCTGGAATATTTGCCTCTACTGAATACAAAACAATACTTTCGTACTTGATAATTAGTTATTCCATAGATTCGTAGTATAAATTAGTTAAATTCCTGGATTTTTTTTTGGCTTAATTTAATAACAATTAGAGTGATTCAGCAAGTAGTTTACGCAAGTCTCTATGGGTTCGACATTTGATTTAACATTATATTACTTGCTACGACCACGTATACTTGCGTGGGTGTTTGGGACCAACAGTTATTCTAGTTTGCCTTCGTTCTTTTGGGGAAATTCCTTAGAAACAACAAATTGTGTTATGAATTTAGTTCCTTCAAAGTCAGTACCTTTGACCCCTAGAGAATTGTGGACTGGGCGCAAGCCTACTCTACGTCATATTCGAGTTTGGGGTTGTCCGACACATGTGCTAAAATGGAAAATAGATAAATTGGAGGCTAGAACAGATGTATGTGTGTTTGTGGGTAAAGGGATGAAAGGTGGTTTATTCCATTGTCCTAAATAAAATAAGGTAATTATTAGCACAAATGCCAAGTTCTTGAAGAGTACTATTTGATGAACCATGTTCCTAGAAGTAAACTTGTTTTACAGGAACTTAGCAAAGGAATTAAAACTCAGTCATCAGAAAAATAAAATGACAAGATGCAAACCCTGAAAGTCGAGTTTGACATACCATTGCATTTTAGTAGGAGGAGAAACATCAATAGACTTGATATACTTCAAGAAAAAGTTTCCGAAGTCATACTACCACAAAATAGTGGGAGTTATGTTGAGAAAACTGCACAAGAGGATGAAGTCGTTGATATCCCTGTGGATAGCATGAAGACTCAGGTTCTTGATAATGATGTGGTTCAACCACAAGATCATAATGGTGTAATTGCAACTGATGTAGTGTGTAGTCTTAGTGGGAGAGAAATAAGACATCCAATTCGTTATACGCTCTTGGGAGAATCATATGATAGGATCCCAGAAGAGCTAACTTCCAAACCTATCAATTACGACCAAGCACTACATGATAAAGATGATCATAAGCGGGTTGCTGCTATGAAATCAGAGATGAGGTCTATGTACTCTAATCAAGTCTGGGATCTTGTAGAACCACCCGATAGGGTTAAGCACATTGGGTGAAAGTGGATCTATAAGAAAAAGAGAGGTGTAGACGAAAAAATGCAAACTTTTAAAACAAGGATTGTAGCGAAAGGGTTTATTCAAAAAGAAGGGAACGATTATGAGGAAACCTTATCGGCGCAGCATGCTTAAGTCTATTAGTATTCTCGTATCCATTGCTGCTAATTATGATTATGAGATTTGGAAAATAGATGTCAAGGCAACTTTCCTTAATGGAAGTCTTGATGAGTGCATCTATATGATGCAACCAGACGGTTTTTTGGAAAGTGGGAAGGAATACATGTTGTGTAAGCTTAAAAGGTCCATTTATGGATTGAAATAGGCATC
Organism: Nicotiana paniculata; assembly: GCA_005239505.1. NCBI lineage: Eukaryota > Viridiplantae > Streptophyta > Magnoliopsida > Solanales > Solanaceae > Nicotiana > Nicotiana paniculata. Next base: position 149,870 of record ML341998.1, read on the forward strand.
TAGGGCATGGAACACTTGTTTTGACAAGGCGATCAAAACTTTTGGTTTTATTCAATGTCTTAACGAGTCTTGTGTATACAAGAAGTGGGATGAGAACAAAGTGGCGTTTTTAATCTTATATGTAGATGACATATTGCTCATAGGAAATAATGTGGGCATGTTGGGTTCAGTTAAGCAATGGTTGTCCACACACTTTGATATGAAAGATTTGGGAGAATCAACTCATATCCTTGGGATCAAGCTCTTGCGAGATTGCAAGAAAAGGATATTAGGCTTATCCCAAGCTCTTTATATTGATACAATGCTCTCCAGGTTTAGCATGCATGATTCCAAGAAAAGATTTCTCCCGGTCATGCATGGAATTTTTCTATATAAAGATGAGTCTCTTAAAACTGATGAAGAAAGAGAAAAGATGAAGGCGGTCCCATATGCATCTACTATGGGGAGTCTGATGTATGTCATGTTATGTATTAGACCTGATATCTGCTTTGTCGTGGGTGTTGTTAGCAGATTTCATTCTAATCCTGAGAGAGAGCTTTGGACAACGGTTAAGCATATAATCAAGTACCTGAAAAGAACTATGGGTTATATGCTAGTCTACCATTCGGATGACCTTGTGCCTATTAGGTACACTGATTCAGATTTCCAATTAGATAGAGATTCTAGAAGGTCTACCTCAAGAAATGTGTTTACTCTAGGAGGTGGAGCCATAACTTAGAGGAGCATCAAGAAAACTTTTGTTGCTAATTCCACCATAGAAGCCGAATATGGGGAAGCCGTTGAGGCAGCCAAAGAGGCGGTTTGGCTCGGGAACATCCTAAGAGAGTTGGGTGTGGTTCCCTCGATTCAAGCACCAATACACTTTATTTTTATAATATGGTGTGGTTGAAATTCGAAGGAGCCACGAAGACATAAAAGAGCAAATCACATTGAGCATAAATATCATTTAATTCGTGAGATAGTGCAAAGAGGGGATGTAGTAGTCACCAAGATTGTGTTAGAGAACAACTTGGCGGACCCGTTTACTAAGAGCTTGCCACATAAGACTTTTGATAGGCATGTAGATGGAATGGGTGTTATAATTGTAGACTCATGGTTATGAGTCTAAGTGGGATATTGTTAGGATATACGATAAAACATGCGTATTGTTGTAAAATTTTTTATGGAATAATTGTTTATTTATTTATTCAATTAAATTAAGTTTTATTTTAAATAGATCATGTGTTTTTCTGTGTGTCATTTTCATATATAAAATATGATCACTTATAAATAGGAGGCTACAGGACATGGAGGATGTTATCCTCCTTTCTTATCTTAGATCGTGCGATATAAGAATTCATTTTCCTAACGGTATGTTATATATTCAGCGATGCCTAAGAAGGCTACAACCACTTAGAAGGGAAAGTTTGTCGCTGATGAGACTTCTAGTCGAGCGCCACGAGTTACCAGGGCTCGGGGAGAGTCTCATAGTGAGATTCCTCAACCAGATGCACCCGGTTAGGAGATGAGAGATGTTATTTATCTATTGACTCGATTAGTAGCCGTAGAATCTCAGTGTCAGGAAGTAGGTATTGGTCATGCAGATATGGCCATTTGTGCGAGGGTTTGTGATTTCATTAATTTGGACCCTACAGTATTCACTGGAGCATATCCAAATGAAGAACCTCAGGTATTTATCGATAGGATGCAAAGGACTTTTAGGGTAATTAAGGCCACTGCGACATAGTTAGATGAGCTAGCTTCCTATAGACTTCAAGATGTTGTAGTTAATTGGTACAAGTCTTGGGAATTTTCCAGAAAAGAGAATGCACCTCCAGCGGTATAGCAGGAGTTTACAGAGGCTTTTCTTCATCATTATCTGCAACTAGAGCTTAGACGGGACAAAGTTGATAGGTTCTTGACCATTTGGCAGGGTAATATGAGTGTTCGGGAGAACAGCCTTTAGTTTGATTCGTTGGTTAGTTATGCTCCCAATATTATATCTAAGATGGAGGATCGGGTTCACCGATTCGTGATGGGGTTGGAGTCACACCTGATTAACGACTGTATGTCGGTCTTACTTCAGCCAGGCATAGATATTTTTCGTATTCAGGCATATGCTCAGGGTGTAGAGGAGTGCAAGCAGAAGTAGAGGGCCGATCGTGAGCATGATAGGTTCCAGAGTAAGAGAGCGAGATCTCCGATTCCTTCTGGTGAGTTTTGAGGTGATCAGAGACAACAATACCCGAGATATCCAACCCAGCCATCGGTTAGCACACCCGCTCAGTTTGCCGGTAGGGGATTTGATCGTTCTACATATTCAGGGCCTAGTCAGAATTCCAAGGCCTCAAGTTCTCAGTATAGGAGTGAGTCAAGTCAGATGAGGCTGCCCTTGCCACGATGTGCTCAGTGTGGTAAGCGGCATGCCGGGCAGTGCCTAATGGGGTTGGGTGTTTGTTATACTTGTGGTTATCTAGGCCACATTATGAGAGATTATTTGATGATAGGTGGTGCATGTATAGTTCAGCCAGCGGGATATGTAGCTAGTTCTCCATCATCAGTAGGTCCCCTTGGGCAAGGTTAACAAGCACCAATCAGTCGTGGTAGAGTCAGGGGTGGAGCATCTAGCTCGAGCGTTCCTCAGAACCGCATTTATGCATTAGCAGGTTGATAGGATCAGAATTCGTCACGTGATGTTGTTACAGGTATATTATTAGTTTCCTTATATGATGTATATGCATTGACTAACCCAGGTTCCACCTCATCATATGTTACTCTATTGGTTGCTAGTAAGTTTGGAATATAACCTGAGATGGTTAAACCTTTTGAGGTGTCCACACATGTTGGGGATCCAGTGATAGCCAGACGGGTATATAGAGGTTGTATACTAGTAGTTCATAATCGATCTACAGTGGTAGACCTAATCTAGTTAAATATGGTAAAATTTGATGTTATAATGGGTATGGATTGGTTGGCTTCTTGTTATGCCAACGTTGAAATTAGATCAAAGATGGTCCGATTCCAATTCCCAGGGGAGCCTTCTTTGGAATGGAAAGGTAATGCGGCATCACCGAGAGGTAGATTTATTTCCTATCTCAAGGCAAGGAAGATGATTAGAAAGGGCTATATTTATCACTTAGTTTGGGTACAGGATGTGAAAGTATTCGTGATTGTATTTATCGATGATATATTGGTTTATTCTTGTTCAAAGACTCAGCATGCAGATCATTTGCGTATTGTGCTCAGAGTTCTACAAAAAGGAAAGTTGTATGCAAAGTTATCCAAATGTGAATTATGGTTGAATTATGTAGCTTTCCTTGGGCATATTATTTCAGGTGAAGGAATCCGGGTTGATACACAAAATATTGAGGTGGTAAGGACTTGGCCTAGACCCACGACACCGACGGAGGTTTGTAGCTTTCTCGGTTTGGCAGGTTATTACAGGAGATTTGTAGAGGGAGTTTCTTCTCTTTCAGCACCATTGACAAAGTTGACTCAGAAGGGAGCCTAGTTTCAGTGGATTGATGCTTGTGAGTGAAGTATCCAGGCATTGAAGGACATATTGACTTCAGCACCGGTTCTAACACTCCCAGAGGGAACCGATGGTTATGCTATCTATTGTGACACTTCGGGCGTTGGACTGGGTTGTGTACTTATGCTGCATGGTAAGGTTATATCTTATGCTTCTAAACAACTAAGAAAGCATGAGAAGAATTACCCGACCCATGATTTAGAGTTAACCGCTTTGATTCATGCACTAAAGATGTGGAGGCACTATTTGTATGGTATTCATGTTGATATCTACACGGATCATAAGTGCCTTCATGTTACACCCCATGTTTTCGAACATGAAAGTACGCCATAAGTAAATTAATGAAATCTCATATATGAGATGTTACATCCCGAATTTCGTATGTTAAAGTTTCGTCGTAAGTTAATCGACGCAAGCTCGGAAATGAGATTATTTTTAGGTTACAAATATTATGTTATTTCAAAAAAGTAATAAGTAAATTCGTTAAGGTGAGAGGGTAAGCGAATCGAAGAAAATGAGTTTCGTCGAAAGTTGTCATTTTGAGATAAAATACAGTCCGAGCTATAATACCCGGTATTTATGGACTAGTACCATACAAGATACCACATGACTGTATAAAGTGTGTTAAAAGTGAGTAGTAATTTAAGTAATTTGAGATAATTCTTAATTATGTGGGTAATTGATTAATTATTGAATTAGTGGGGGATTAACAAGTTAATTAAGGAAATGAGTGGATAATTTTGGATAAGTCACCCCCCCTCAACGTGGAAGAACACTAGACCAAATAGGTGACTCTTACTCCTTTTAGAAAGGTGTCACATTAAGGAAATTTGTTGGTTTAGTCATCTTGCAAGTAGGTCCCACCCTTATAATGAGAAACTCTCAAAATTCACAAGGATAGGGAACAGAAAACGGGATTGCTTAAGCAAGTAAAGCCAAACGAAATTGTGATCAAATTAACAAAAATGGAGATGTTTTACATATAACAAGTAATGATCTTCAGCTTCATGCAAAGTTATACGACGTAATAGTAACGGGATTTATCGGTATAATCTTTCTCAAGAACATCATATAGATTTTCCCCTACTTTGATTCGTCGTAACGTGCTTTATCACAAAAGACGTGTGTTAGAGGAATTGTCAAGAGAATTGGCTCATGTATGTTAAGGCTATCCCTTCTTTCTATTTGGCATGATCCATACGATACCAACGAAATGAGTAAATGAACAACTTTCATAAATGACTCTACTCATAGAACTACTAGAGATGTCTATGTATTCCCCATATGTCCTATTGTTCTATTATCTATTCATGGGTCTCAGAAAAATACGTAAGTTGAAAAAAGTTTACTTCATCATATTAATCAAAGGCATAATGGTTTTATGACGTTCCGAAAGATTTTATTGACGTGCTTCTCATGCATTGCATTCATTTATACATGTATATTGACCCATGAACAGATGGCATTATATACGCGTATGTGTAAATTATATGTATATGGGATATGGGAAAAGATTACGGCGCTATATACGAACCATAACCTGATCAGCTGGTATACGTTGATGATTTTCCCAAAGTGGCCGAGATGATATGATGGGATGCCCTTAGAGGCT
>ML341999.1:0-18318 GCA_005239505.1 Nicotiana paniculata
AAATTGATGTTTTGCCGTCCGTATCCACTCTAATCTCGAATCTCCCTCTTGTAGTTGTGTTTTTAGGAGTCTATTTATAAGTTTAGGACAGACCCTAAACGTGTAGGAGACTTCTATTTCAATTGGGAAACACTTAAACCCGTCAAAACTCAGTTTTTCGCCGAACTGGGGACCCTGGCGTTTGGACCCAAAGGCCTGGCGGGCTGGCATTTCAGCCCTAACGCCTGGCTAACGCCAGGGTAGGGCTGGCGTTTCAGCCGTAACGCCTGGCTAATGCCAGGTAGGGTTAGGTTGTTTGGCTCGGTCGCCCGGCTATCGCCCGGGTGTCTCCTTTCGCGTATTTTTCAACGTATTTGCATCCCTTTAGCTCCGTTTCCATCTCCACTTCACCTACACATGAAATAAACTCCATTAAGCACATAACAAGTGTATTTTTNTAGTCTCGCATCATCGACAATGATCAGTGATAACGGTACGCTCCTTTCAGCTAACTTGGTGATCCACACTTCATTTAGGGGTCCTTTGTCATTTGGTTATCATGTACTTCATATATTGAGGTATAGTCGGAGCCTTGTTGACGGCACTTCCATATTACTCTTCAATTGTACTTAGAGGCTTCGTAGACAAATTGTGGGTGGTGTTTGATATTAGAAATTAAAGTAGAAATGTTGTATTTGGCAAATATGTTTTCTTCATATCTATAAAAATTGTAATATTTTGGATATTATGGTTGAAACTTCTAATGGAAACACAATGGAAGTTGTTAATGAAATATTTACAAAGCATAATTAATGGAGTCCATCTCCTCTGTATTCATTAATTAGTTTGGGTAGAATGAAACCTAACAGGCTTGCTCACTTGGGTTTACTCGGTTGGGCGCCAGTCGTGCTCCTCGGTGTTTGGGGCGTGACATATCCCAAGAACCCCCAAAATTCATAACGCAAGCGCGAAACATATCCTCCAACATTTGAATAGTGTGCTCGGACTGGCCGTCCATCTATGGGTGAAATGATGTACTCAACTCCACCAGTGTGCCTAACTCACGCTTTACGTCCCTCCAGAAGTGCAAGGTGAACTGCGTACCTCAATCAGAAATGATAGACACGGGTACACCGTGATGACGAACGATCTCGCGGATGTAAATCTTAGCTAACCGCTATGAAGAATAGGTAACTACCACTAGAATGAAATGTTTTAACTTGGTCAACCTATCTGCAATGACACATACGTGGCGAACTTCCTCTGAGTTCGTGGGAGTCCAACTACTAAATCCTTAGTGATACGCTCCCACTTCAACTCAGGAATCTCTAGCCTATGAAGAAAACCATGAAGGCTCTAATGCTCGTACTTTACTTGCTGACAGTTTAGACACCGAGTTATATATGCAACTATATAGTTCTTCATCCTCCTTCACCAATAATTCTACCTCAAGTCCTGATACATCTTGGCAGCACTTGGGTGAATAGAATATCGAGAACTGTGGGCCTCTTCAAGAATAAACTCACTAAGCCCATCCATATTGGGCACACAAATACGACCCTGCATTTGTAAAACCCCATCATCTCCAACAGTAACATGCTTAGAACCACTGTTCCGCACTATGTCCTTAAGGACAAGCAAATGGGGTTCATCATACTGACGCTCTATGATGTGCTCATACAAGGAAGACCGAGAGACTGTACAAACTAGAACACGACTGGGATCCAAAATATCTAACCTCACGAATTTATTGGCCAAGGTATGAACATCTTATGCAATCGGCTTCTCACCAACTCGAATATACGCAAGGCTACCCATACTCATAGCCTTTCTACTCAAGGCATTAGAAACCACATTGGCCTTCTCGAGATGATACAAAATGGTGATATCATATTCTTGCAATAGCTCCAACCACATCCTCTACCTCAATTTGAGATCCTTCTACTTGAATTGATACTGTAGACACTAATGATCCGTGAACACCTCACACGACATGCTGTAAAGATAGTGCCTCCAAATCTTCAGCGCATGAAAAACGGCTGCCAACTCTAGATCATGAACATGGTAATTCTTCTCATGAACCTTCAACTTCGGAAACGCGTATGAAATCACCATGCCATCTTGCATCAATACTGCACCGATCCCAACATAGCATGCATCACAATACACTGTGTAGGATCCTAAACCTTTGAGCAACACCAGCACCGACGCTGTAGTCAAAGCATTCTTCGATTACATGAACAATGGAATAAAGATGCAACAACTAAAATATCCAAAACGATTCAATACATAAAATTAGAGTTAATTATCCACAAACAAGTATCAAAACACAAAATCAATCAAACCCTAAAGAGAACTACTCCTTAGATATGGAGTAATTCATCACAAATATAAAGAAAAACATAAAACGATCCAAACTCTTGTCTTGAGTGAGGATTGAATGATGAATTCCTTGTGCTTTAGGTTCTCCACCTTCTCTCTAGCCTCCTTAGGTATTATATGTGTCAAAAGTCTAGAAAATACCTTTTCCCATGTATTTATACCAAGTAGGGTCGGGACTAGACGGAATTCCCTTTTCCTAGCCGAAATAGAAAAAATTGAAATTTGTTTTCTTTTCATGCGTCGTACTATGCGTAGCAGGGTGTGTAGCATTAGTGCTTTTTCCTGAGAGACCCCAAAAATCCAGTCTCTGAAGTTTGCTATTTTCAGACAAATTTTTATACTACTGCATCGCACGATTTGTCACACCTTTGCGATTAATCTGTTGCCTTGCTTTTGTCTCATACAATGAGAGATTACGTAGCCAAAATAATGAAGGATCAGGCAGCCATAATGCCTTGCAATTAATCATGCCATGACAAGCCTCAAATTCAAAGGCTTAAGTTTTATACTCTTATTGCAAAATTGCTTAGCCACAATGCCAACTATTAGCTTGCACGATGTGGCCACTTATTTCATTCTTTGGCATTTTTCTCTTTTATTTTTGTATGTATACTCGGTCCTCGACTCTGAACACAATTTCGGCTTAATTCCTTGGGCTTCTACTCATACTTCAAAGCTCCAAATCACTTGAATTCATTCTGTAACATCTACATGGTTCGGAATCACTCATACAAGGTATAAAATACACAATTAGTGCAAAACACTAGCGATTATAGCTCAAACTCAATTAAAGTGCAGTAAATTGGAATGTAATAATCGACTAAAACGTGAGATTATAGCCTACCATCATAATCATACACGAGAAATAGAATAATATGATCTCCCACAAGCGTGGACACATACACATGAGCACTCAAAGAATCATGAGGCACAACGAGATATGAATAAACGTAGGATGACACGTAGGAATAATTATAGCTTGGATCGAATAATTTATTACCCATATTTATCCAATCGCAAATCTATTATGTTTTCTGCCTAAGCGGCTGAAAGTAATTACTTGGCCCACCCAATCTCACTCGCCATTGCAAGCCTTAAGAGATCAATTAACATTAACTATAACCAATTTCATTAGTACATTTAGTACAGAACTGAAACATCTCTATGGAAAACTGAAACAGTACCTGTGATAACAGTGCCAAATGACTCGGCCTCAGTCCTAGCTGGGAAAGCATATTATCGGGGTTGGGCCCCACCACTCTGAATTATGTCCCTATGATGGCCTCTAGCTGTCTGACTTCCTCTTCTAATGGCCTGACCTCCACCTCTAACAACCTAACCTCCACCTCTGGCTGCCTGACCCCTACCTCTAGTTGGTTGAGCAGGCGGTGGAGCAACATGTGCTAAGACCATGGCACGAGAACTCTGCTGTGGAATGCCGCCCAACCATCTCGGACAGAACCTCTTGATGTGATTAGTACCTCCACACTCGAAACACATTTGTCCTGCTGTTGTGGTTGATTAAGATAAAGCTGACCCGAACGGGAAAGATAACCACAATAATAGCTTTGAATTGGAGGCGCACTAATAGGAGCTGATGGTGCATTGTAGGATGGCTGCCTAGAATGAGGAACATAAGGACCACGACTCCCTGAAGCACTGTGAGATGCCTGAAGCGCTGACTGAAATGGCTTAGAAGGATGGCCTCTACCAAAAGTACCCTTGCCTCCAAATGAGGCACCAGTGAAACTACTGGAATGATGAGGCCTCTTATCAACCGTCGGTCCTCTCTCCTGAGTAGGCGCCATATCGATCTGTCTAGAAATAACTACCGCCCTCTTAAAAGTAATATCATCTCCAATCTCCTTGGCCATCTGTACCCTGATAGTGTAAGTGAGCCCATCAAAGAATCTCCTCACTCTCTCCCTCTCATAGAGAAGAAAAATAATGGCATGGCGATCTAGAACCACAAATGAAGTCTCGTACTAGGTAATAGTCATACTACCCTGCTAAAGACGCTCAAACTATCTGCGGTAATCCCCTCTCAGGGTGACAAGAATGAACTTCTCTAGAATTAACTGTGAGAACTGATCCCAAGTAAGTGCAGGTGATCCAACTAGTTAAGTCATTGTATAATCTCTGCACCATCTCTTGGTGAAACCAGTCATTTGAAACACTGCAAAATCGACCCCATTGGTCTCAACCATACCCATCTTTCGCAACACCTCATGGCAGCAGTCTAGATAATCTTGTGGGTCCTTTTATGGTCACTTAAATTAACAGGAAATAGCTTGACAAACTTCTCCAACCTCAACAAAGCCTCAAGAGACATGGCAGGCCTATTACCGGCCTGTGCCGCAATTACCAGCTGAATCACCCCAACTTGCACGGCTGCTGGAACCTGATACTGGGAGCCACCTGCTCCGGGGTGTGAGTAGTGGGTTTCTGTGCTCTTCCCCAGCCCGAGAAACGGCTGGTGCCACTAGAAATGTGCCGGTATGGGCCACACTCTCCATAAGGCCCACCAAACGGACTAGAGCGTCCTGAAGCACTAGAGTGGCTATGAACCCCTCCGGTACCTGAGTTGTTCCGATAGATATGGTCTGATCTAGAACATCTTCCTCGTGATCAATCTGAGGCTCCACTGCAGGTGCTGTTGCTCGAGCTATAGGCTGATCTCTACCTCTACCTCGACCTCGACCTCGACCTCTGGCCTTGTTAATAGCTTCCACATGGGGCTCCGACTCCTATCCAGCTATAGATGTAGTGCGTGCTTTCTCCACATGCGAGAGAACATAAATATAATGGTTCAATCATCAATGATAGAATAAAATCGCACGATAGAGAAAGAAAGAAGTGATTTTTTTTTCCAAAACTCCTTATCATCTAGAAGAAAAGTATAGACGTCTCCGTACCGATCCCCAGACTCTACTAATCTTGCTCGTGACTCGTGAGACCTAGGAAACCTAGTGCTCAGATACAAACTTGCCACGACCAAGAATTTCCACCCTCAAAACCGTGATGGCGCCTAACATTTCACTTGCTAGTCAAGCCAAGGTTAGAATAATTGTTAGCCATTTTTAACAATTCAAATGAACTGATACCGAGTAACTAAAAAAATTGAAATAAAATTAAAATAGAGTGAGAAAACCCACAATAACAGCAATATCTAGATATTATCCTAAAACTGGTGCCACAAGTGCACGAGCAAATAGAATAATACAAATAATGGTCTGAATGGAAGTATAACTGTCTGATATTAAATAACAACTAGAGTAAGGTAGAAGGGGATTTCAGGGCTGCGAATTCCGAGCAACTGTACCTCAAGTCTTTGTCAGGCAATCAATTTGAGCAATCTACTGACCGCCGCTAGGGCCGACTCATAAATTTACACAAGAAGTGTAGAGTATTGTATGCGTACAACAAACCCCATGTACTCTATAAGTGTCGAGGCTAACCTCGACGAAGTATATACGAGACGAAGGCCTGCCATTTACAATAACCTGTACGCAATATAATAATAATAACAAGAAAGGAAACATGGGAAAGGCAAAGAAATTAACTTATGGTAATAAACTCAATCCTCGAAATCAGTAAAACTAGAGACATCAGTCCTCAGAATCTTGTATGAAAACCCCGAAAGCTAACATAATGCAACAATGAATACAAAACACACAATCCGTTGCGGCGGGCAACTCGATCCCATCGTGTAAATACAATTTTCCCTTATTTCACCATAATAATATCAAGAAAAACATGTAAAATCCATTGCGTCTTGCAACCCGATCCCACCATATAATAAGAATCAATATCATAATCCTCCCTTATTTTAACATATCAAAATCATATATGAAAATCTCTTGCGGCGTGTAACCGGCGTCGCGTCCCCTTTTTCCCCCCCGAGTGCTCCTTTCATGTCTCGGTTGAAAGGGGTTTATGACATGGGTTGAGACAACTCGTTCCTTTTGGGAAAGGGGTTTGCATATTTTGAAGAGTCGCCACCTAACTATCTTAACGGTGCGTTAGGGCACCTAAGAGGTTCAATTACAACTATGTTACTAATCATAGATTGGGTAAGGTCTTGAAATTATCCTAAGGGGAAGGTGTTAGGCACCCCTCAGGATCCACAAGTGTGGTTCCCGGCCAAATGGTTTCTCTGAATTTGTGCAATTAGCAAATAAACATATAAAGGCTCAAATAAGAGGGGATTTAAGTCATAAGCATGCAAATGTTTGAAAATAGTAAAGAATATTAGCTTTTGAAAGGATTACAATCTAAGCATATAAAATGTATCATAGGTTTATAATAATATGGATCACATCAATTGAATACCAGGTAATAACTCCTAGAAGAGGGGCTACACATGGTATTAGCGCACCGGTCATCATATCCATATTCTACCCTTTCCCACCCTGTGAAAGTAACTAAATTGAGTGTTGGTCTCGACCTCTATTGCATGCTGTTACCTGTCCCTTCCTATCAATCCCGGAGGAAATTAAGACACTTATCCTAAAGGAGGTGCTAGGCAGACCCTCAGGTTCTTTAAAGGTGAAAATGCTAAGGCGACATATAATAAACAAGTAGGACTACAGATATAAGGAAAGCATGGAAAGCGGATAAAGGCTCAAGTATTCCTCCACACACAGTACACATAAACAGCATGACTCATACACAGCTAAGGTCCATATTCAGGTTCAGATCCTAAGCATGGTATCTAAGTGATAATAACAAAGACAAATTTATTTCATAACTCATAGAGGAAGTCTTAATCAGGCTTGCCTACTGGTTTTAAACATGATGACAGTTGAACACTAATCACAAAGGACAGTTCTGGTTTTATTTTTTAAGTTGATTACCTAAGGCTTGCCTAGGTATAGGATAACATGCAACAATTATTCAAATTGTTTATAGCAAATAACATGCAATTCTAGGTGTTGAAGATGTGCAAGGACTACTTACCAGTTGTTTAGAACAGGGGACTGTTTTAGATATCTATATTTAGACTAAGTGCAGTTAAAGGAGTACGATCCTATAGAATGATGTCTAGTGCAGCATGATGCATAATAGCCTAAACAGGATCTCTAAATGCACATAAAATCACAACATTATGCACTGTTTCAGGAATAAGAAGAGTACAACTTGTTAATGTTACTTACCTAGAAACAAGATCTGTAAGTGCGCAAGCGTGGTGAGACATGATTGCAGTTTATTTATCCTAGGACAGGACTTCTAATGACGTTTCAGAACATGTTTACATGGACAGAATCACGTAATAGCAATTTATTTTATTGTTATTATTTATCCTATAGGCAGGATTTCTAAGCGTAGATGAGATGTTGAATACAATACACATAAATCCTAAGTAGAATGAGATCTAATGCATGGGCACATGGACCTACACAGGATCTCTATTGCACCGATAGGGAATATAAACCTAAGCATGGTTTCTACCCTTGTAATAGCTAGGCATGCATAGTCACCCCTCCCGTTTCACAATCCAGCCCCAGAATTATTTACAAATTATTACAGGCCAAGGATTATGAATTACACAACAAGAAGTGAAAAATAAGAAGTTATTCTATAGGGACCCTTCAATTAGGCCCAAATCCTCTAAACCTCATTGCCATATGGTATTCATAGCCTTTTCACAGTCCGGGTGTGTTAAAGTTCACTAAGGAACACAAGGGCTCCCGGGAAACGCTCACACCCAGACTTAGTAGCCAGGAGTTAAACATGTGCAGTGTGGAAATACCAGCCTCAGTGTGTCAGAGTTTAGAGGGAACTCAAGGTCCCAAAGCAGTGCTCACACTGAGGGGGCAGAACTTAAAGGTCTAGGAATCAAGTGAAGTGCAGGAGATAGATTTGAAAAGGTTTTGACACAAAACAACACTGGATTGATTCACTCAATAAAGAAGTTTTCTGAAAAGGTTTTGATCAGTAATGAAACAACTTAAATATAATGTAAACATCTTTGGAAATCACATGTTGTGCAACAATTCCTTCACATATGATGACTTGTTGTTGGGGTCTAGACCACATAAAAGACTTTTGTTCGTTGTAGGGGCCATTCATGAACAACATCTCAATCGCATACTTGTTGATGATGGTTCTGCTGTCAACATCATGCCAAACATGGCGCTAAAAAGGCTTGGGATCTCAATCGATGAGCTATCCAAAAGTAACCTATCAATCCAAGGTTTCAGTTAAGGAGGACAACGAGCCATAAGTATGATTCGCATGGGATTATCCATTGGTGATATGAAGTCAAACACCCTGATTCACGTCATAAATGCTAAAACATCATACAACCTACTACTTGGACGTCCTTGGATTCATGAGAATGGAGTGGTATCGTCTACTTTGCATCAATGTCTGAAGTACATAAGGGATGGAGAGATAGTCAAAATTGATGCAGACATCAATCCTTTCACTAAGATGGAGTCATACTTTGCAGATGCAAAATTCTACCTAGATTCTTGTGAAACGGGTATGGAGAAAACATCATCAGTCAACGAAGCCCATGTCAAGTCAGAAGTAGAAAATGAGGCTCAATGGACTACCACCAAGCTACCTAAGAAGATAACTGAAGAGGTCTCCATTAAGCCATCATCATCTGAAGGTGACATACAGAGAAAGACTGATAAGGAGCATCTAAATTTTTGTTATGTTCCACGTCAGCAGCAAAATAAAGGGAAACCTTTGCTACATGAATGTCTTCCAAAGAAGCAAATGAGTTACAAAGATATCCAACATTTGAAGGAGCATATGAGTGTCCCAGTTGCACAAATCCCATACGTGGCTTGTGAGTCTACTAAAGGCAATCTCCAAGCTGATAAAATAAAAGGGCACTATAATCCTAAGGCGTTCATACTACTTGAAAGTCTGGTTATGACTTCTCCAATCCATCAAGACTAGGAGAACTCAAAGACGAAGTCACTGGTGAAAAAGATACATGGGCTCAATGAGTCCCAAATGAAGTTGAGAAAGCAAGGGCACCACATTGCCACTCCAAAGTTTGGGTTGGGATTCAGTTTGGCAGAGCCTCTTTGAATTTCACCTAAGAGAAGCAAAGAGATAGATTCATCACAACACACCTCGGTAGAGGAGATAAAGGATGTTAAGGGCAAGAAAATAAAACAACGGGCTTCAGTGTTTGATCACATTGGAGGCTCAACCCCTCAGGTATCGATATTTGAAAGGCTAAGTCACAAAGGTGAACATGTATCTTCCAAACATCTAAAGGAAGTTTCCACTACCTCAAATACCTCTATATTTGTCGCCTGGGAACCACAAGGAAGTCACCATCTAGAAAGATATTGTCAAAACATAAGGAGCAAGGCCATGAGGAGCGGGGTCATTTTGAAGTTGTTACTGACAAAGAAATCTATAGTGCTTTCCCATAACGTAAGAAGAGGAAGTCTATTTTGTCAATATCCACGATTGGTCCACTGAAGGTGCAAAGGAGAACCATTGTTTACACTTCCCAACCTCGTAAAGAAGTAGAGAAAGAGAAAGAAGCCATGCTGACCATCAAAGGGAGTCGAAGAGAAAATTTAGAATTCTTGGAAACATACTATCACATCACCTTGGAAGATAGCCCATGCCTTGACGTTGATGATGAAGTCCACGAGACTCCCTCTCAACTAGAAGATGGCGGTCAATCAACTGTAGATGAGCTTAAGGAACTCAATTTAGGCAATTTGGAAGATCCACACCCAACTTTCATTAGTGTTCTTCTTACGCCTCAAGAGGAGGAGGAGTACTCCAAGTTATTGACCTAGTACAAAGATGTCTTCGCTTTGTCGTATAAAGAAATTCCTGGTCTTAGTCCTGAGGTACCCGTTCATTATTTAGGGATAAAAAGTGGGGCACGCCCTGTGAAGCAGTCAAAGCATGTTTCAACCCAAGCTAGTACAACAAATTAAAGTCGAAGTTAACAAGCTCATTGAGGAGGGATTTATTCGAGAGGTGAAGTACCCATCATGGATATCGAATATTGTACCTATCAAGAAGAAGAATGGTCAAATACATGTTTGTGTTGACTTTCGATATTTAAACAAGGCATGTACAGAAGATACTTTCCGCTACCAATTATTGAACTCATGGTTGATGCTACAGCAGGGCATGAAGATATGTCATTCATGGATGGGTCCTTCAGATACAATCAAATCAAAATGTCTCCAAAAGATGAAGAGTGTACTACTTTTCGAACTCCAAAAGGGATATACTGCTATAAAGTGATGCCCTTGGGTATAAAGAATGCTGGTGTCACCTACCAACGCGCGATGCAAAACATTTTTGACGACATGCTTCGTCAGAGAGTTGAATGCCAGTTGTTGATTTAGTGGTGAAGATGAAGAGTAGGCGTTACCACCTTGAAGACCTTCGAATTTTTTCAGAAGGTTAAGAAAATTCGATTTAAAGATGAATCCACTCAAGTGTGCATTTGGAGTTACCTCAGAAAAGTTTCTTGTCTTCATTGTGCATCATCGTGGAATTGAAGTTTATCCCGCAAAGATTTATGCCATTCAGAAAATGCCCGAGCCAAGGAATTTTGAGGGAGCTTCAAAGTCTATAGGGAAACTTAGCATTCATCCGGAGGTTCATCTATAATCTAGTCGGACTATGTCAACCTTTCAATCATCTATTGAGGAGGATATCCCTTTTCATTGGGATATGTCATGTCAAAATGCTTTTGAAATCATCAAAAGATACTTGCTGAATCCACCTGTGTTAGGGGCACCAATACTTGGGAAGCCATTGATACTGTACATTGCAGCAGAAGAATGCTCACTTAGGGCACTACTTGCTCAAGAGAATGATGAAGGAAAGGAACAAGCCTTGTACTACCTCAGTCGAACTCTGATAGGAGATGAGTTGAACTACACGCCTATTAAGAAAATATTCTTAGCGTTACTTTATGCAGTAAAGAAACTAAGGCATTATTTTGAGGCATACACAATCAAAATCATCTCTTGAGCAGATCCTGTGAAGTTCGTGATGACTCGGCCTGTTCTTTCTGGACGCCTAGAAAAATGGTCCATATTGTTTAACTAATATGAGATCACATCCACACCTCAAAAGGCTGTGAAAGGACAAGCACTCGCTGATTTTATAGTTGATCACCCTCTTTCGACGGAATAGGAGCTTTCTGATGAGTATCCAGATAAAGACATTTTGTTACGTTGAAGAATTTCCACCATGGACAATTTTCATTGATGGATCCGCATGTCGAAACGGTGCGGGGAAAGGTGTTGTGTTGGTCTCTCTTGATAGACAGCCATTCTCCTTTGTTTCAGGTAAAACATGCCCCAACAATGTTGCAGAGTACCAAGATTTGATCATCGTTCTTGAAATGTCATTAGACATGAAGATTCTACAGTTGGAGATATACGACGACTCTAAGCTGATCATCAACCAACTTTTGGGGATTTACGATGTAAAGAAGGAAGATCTTTTTCCATACCACCAATATGCTTCTTGTTTACTCGAAAGATTCAACCAAGTGTTCTTAAACCACGTCCCAAGAGAAGAAAATCGCATGGTTGATGCTTTGGCTAACTTGTCCACGATAATGGCACTTGGAGAGAATGAGGCAACAACGGTACATGTGTGTCATCGATGGGTGATTCCTAGACTTCTTGTTCTTCAAATCAACGAAGTTCATCATATGTCCGTTCGGGTGATTGAAGAAGAGGATTGGAGGCAACCATTGATATAGTACCTTGAACATGGAAAGTTACCCGAGGATCCGTGACAAATAACAAACATTAAGCGAAGGTCACCACGATTCATCTTCTACAAGGGGACATTATTTTGCCGCTCTTTTAAAGGACTCTTCTTGTGATGTCTTGACAAAGAAGAAGCCCGCCAAGCGATGGAGGAAGCACATTCTGGCTCATGTGGAGCACACCAATCTGGTCCCAAGCTCTATTTTCGCATTAAGAAGATGGGCTACTACTCGACGACAATGGTGAAAGAATGCATGGATCATGCCAAAATATGTCAAGCGTGTCAATTTCATGTCAACTACATCCACCAACCTTCAGATCCTATTGATCCAACTGTAGTTTTATGGCCTTTTAGTGCATGGGGACTTGACTTTATTTGACCTCTTCCAAAGTCATCAAAGGGACAGATGTACATATTCGCCGCTATAGACTACTTCTCTAGATGGGTTGAAGTTGTTCCTTTCAAGGAGGTGAAAAAGGAGACTGTTGTCGATTTTATCAAGTCATATATAGTTTTTTGGTACGGCATACCAAGATACATAATCACCGATAATAGAACGCCATTTGACAACAAGCTCGTGAAGAGTGTGTGCAAGTAGTTTGATTTCAAGAAACATAAGTCATCAATTTATAATGCACCCGCCAACGGCCTTGCTGAAGCTTTTAACAAGACGATTGATAACCTTTTGAAGAAAGTTGTTGCAAAGAACAAGAGAGACTGGCATGAGAAAATTTGTGAAAATCCTTCAAAAGAAAATATTTTGGGAGTCCTCGATGCCAATAGCATGATATTTCAGCAACACGATACTTCAATTTCACAATATCGATGCAGACGAAAGGAAGCTTTGTCCACATGATTGATTGGTGTCGAGAGTGCACAAAGCTGTGAGATCAACATGGTCCAGACGCGTACGCCAATTTCAAAAATTAATTCCAGACAATACAGAAGGAATTTGGCTCTTAGTTTTTTATATGGTGGATTTCTTTAGGTAGTAGAATCAAGCGGCTTACAATTTGGAATCTCCGATCTCAAGATATGAATGTTTTGTCAAGAGTGCGCAAAGCTGTGAGATCAACACGGGCCAGACGTGTAGATCAACTTCAAAAATTAATTCCAAACAATACAGAAGGAATTTTGCTCAAATTTTTTGTTATGTTAGATTTATTTGAGTCTAGAATTAGTAGAATCAAGCGGCTCATGATTTGGACTCTCCGATCT
The DNA here is from genome assembly GCA_005239505.1 of Nicotiana paniculata. NCBI lineage: Eukaryota > Viridiplantae > Streptophyta > Magnoliopsida > Solanales > Solanaceae > Nicotiana > Nicotiana paniculata. The sequence continues at coordinate 13,312 of ML341999.1, forward strand.
CAAGATATAAATATTTTGTCGAGAGTGCAAAGCTGTGAGATCAGCACGGGCCAGATGCGTAGATCAACTTCGAAAATTTATTCCAGCTGATACAAAAGGAGATTCATGCTGATTTTTTGATATTTTTCAGTCCTATGAGTCTACTTTCGGTAGAAATAAGCAGCTCATGATTTGAAGTCTCCTACAGAAAGATATGATTTCTTTTGTGCGAGCACGCAAAGATGACTGGTACTGCAATTGAAAAAAGACATGACTGATATTCTTTCTGTTTTAGAGGGAGAAGTAAACGAACAAAGAAGTGAAAGCAGACTACGAGCAACTGTGTTCAGCATGAAAGAAACCCTATGTTAACGACTGTCATATGTCAAGGTAAAGGAAACAAAGATCCCTTATATAGATTGTTTAAGGTGGTGGAACTTTCCTTATGGAAAAAGAATTCTTCTTAAAGTAAAATAGGAAATTCGTGTTTGACTTGAAAGTTTTAAATGGAAAATATTCACTAGAAGGTAACTTTTGAGAATTATTTTAATAAGCAAAAGAAAACAAATCCGTTGTAAAGTCGGGGAATAATAAGTTGATCGAGATTGAAAATTCCAAAGGAATCCTTTTTTAACATAAAAAAGATCAGGCCAAGTAGTTAAGTAATACAATGAAGGAGTACAACAATTTAGTATTTTTAAAAAAATACTCGAAGAGTTGTTTCCAGCTTAGGTTGGCCAAATTCACGGGAGAAGTCAAGTTCCTTACCTTCTCACGTCAATCCAAGAGAGGTGATCAAGTTCTCTACAAAGACTCCTATGTGGCATTTGAACCTTTAGCTAAGTGAATTTACTTGGATTGCTGATACAAATTAATTTATTGCACACATGGAATGTAATTGGATTCATCATAGCTTACTCATTGTTTGAACATACTAATATTTTCCCAATGGGTACATTATTGAATTAAGGATCATTTAATTAAATTAAGCACTTATTCTGCCAAAGAGGGTAGTAGTTGGACGTGAGTAAAAATTCGGCAATTTGCTTTAGGTGAGAATGGTATCGAACAAATTGCCTTCACCTAAAACGATGACCTGCACAGGTACTTCAAGTCTCGTCTTTATGGTTCGTCAAGTCTACACCTCGACAAATCTTGAAGTAGGGGGAATCTGTAGACATATAAAATTTATTGGGTCTAATCCATACAAAATTTGGATTAAATTCAATTGGGTTAAATAATTAATTTGGGCTTTACAAGTTAAATTAGAACATTTTATTATTTTCGAGCCCAATGTAATTTTCATCCTAAGGCCCAGACTCATGCCATGTGTCAGTGAAATAGAATATCTAGTGAAACTGCAAGCCAAAAAGATGACGCCATGTGTTAAATGATGTGGCAATCCAATTCAAAAGCAAGAACCAACCACAGGTCGTCATGTGGCTAAAATGACATGGGCCAATCAAAATCAAACAAGAGAGTTAATATATAGTTGAATTGTCCATCCTCTACAACTATAAAAAAGGTGTTACATAACTCTCAAGACATTCAGAGTTGGAGAAGAACACTCCGCAATTGGTGAAGGCATCCACAAACAAAGAGATCAATCATCAAGTGCATAGTTCTTCAACAAAGAAGTGATCAACGGAGTTCTTCCCGGAGATCAACCCGTAACAATAAAGTGTTGCTCGACGTTCTTGGTGATTACATACATCACAAGGAGGTGTGCATCGTCCTACATTCGAGAAAGACACTTCTCAAGCCCTCGAATAACAAAGAATCTTAAAGAGGAGAATCAAGGGATACATAGAATTGTTCTCACAAATATTTATCAATAAAATCTCTTTTTCTTCATATTATTTTTGTTGCAATTTTATTTACGGACTACAAAAATTTGTTGCGAACAACTGCTTTCAAACTCCTATCGAGATGTCTCCATACCGGTTGGTGTTTGGAAAAGCTTGTCATCTTCGTGTGTAACTTGAGCACAAATCTATGTAGGCTTTAATCAAATTGAATCTTGATTGGGATTCAACCGCTAACTTGCGGGTTACACATTTGAATCAATTGGATGAGTTATGGTACCATGACTATGAAAGTTTGTCCTGGTACAAAGAGAAGATGAAGTACCTTCATGAGAAATACATCCGAAACAAGGAGTTCAAGCTGGGAGATCTTGTTTTGTTGTTCAACTTACAATTGAAGATGTTTTCCAGGAAGCTGAAATTTAAATGGAGTGGTCCCTTTGGAATTGTGGGTGTGACACCTTTTGGTGCATTGGACTTGAAGAACGAAAATGATGAGGTATTTGAGTCAATGATAACCGGGTGAAGCATTACTTGGGAAAGGTTGATGATGGCCACGTGGTGGCAGTTATTCATTTGAAATGATGGTAATCTGTGTCGTACCCGGCGTTAAATCAGGAGCTTCTTGAGAGGCAACCCATTTTTTTATTTTTTTATTTTCTTCTTTTGTAGATTAATGTTATTTTTGTGCTAACTGGATTTGAAGTGTGTTGCAGGGGATGAGTATGCTTTAGAAGAACTGTGCTAAAAAAATTGGCTAAATGTTGAAAAAGTGTAGACCGCATGTGTATTGTGCAGACCGCACAATTCTGATTGCTACAATAAAAAAGGTACTGCGGCCGCATAATTGTAGTGCGGGGACCACACAAATTGAAAAGGGAAAATGCAAACTCTATGAAGTTTGGTTTGTCAGGGAAATGGCCAAAGTGCGGCCGCACACCAAAATATGCATCCCGCATCAAAAACCTGCGGCTGCATCACAAATTCTGTGGACCACAGATCAGCAAGGGCTTTTGAGCCCTAGGTAACAAAGTGTGGACCACAGGAGGAATTCTGCGGCCACACTCAGTTCTTTATCCCTTAGTCAGACCTTCAAGTATAAATAGTAGACTTAGGGTTACTATACATTTTTTTCCCTCCTTGAGTACTCAAAACTCTACACATTGAAAGCATATGTTAAATCATCTTCCACATACAATCAACCATTTGCACTACTTCATGTCTGTGACCACTCTTTAGTTTAATTTATGTTAAGTAGTTCTATGCCATTTGTCAGTAGATTTAAATTTTACAACCATGTGGGATTTAAACTGTAGTGGGTCAACTGGTAATTGCTCTATAGGTGAATTAATTTTCATGCTTAATTGCTAAAACCTTATCAAATTGTGCAAAAATTGAAATCCCTAGAATCTTTGATCGATTTTGTTTTTAAATTTTTGACCACACAAGAATTTGTGCGGTCTGAAGAATTGAGATTAAGGGTCTTGGGTCAAGCATGATTCTGCGGGCTCACTTAAAATTGTGCGGACCGCAGAAATCCCATTGCAACCGTAGAAAAGTGACTGCGGATGCAAAACAGGTCACTATCTGTCATCAGAGAGTTGGAATTTTGACGGTGTCTAATGTGCGACCGTGATAGAAAATATGAGGACCTCACTCTAGTTATGTCGTCGCACTAATAATTGTGTCGGCCGTAGATCCTGTTCTGCGGCTGCAAGATCAAATTGTGCGTTCCGCAGTGTTCTGCCTGCAGCCGCACTTACAATTTTGCGGACCACACTCCCCCACCCTGCAAGCATGTTTTACGCTGTGTGTTCACTGTCTTCTTACACTTGAATTACAATTGACTCCTGCTGTTACTTGTTACACAAAATGGTTAGATCTCGAGGTTGTGGAGATACTTCAAAACGGAGGGGTGAACCTTCCAGAGGCCGAGGGAAAAGTATTTTACCCCTCACCCTCAAAAATGTAATCACAAAGAAGGATTCAGTCGGCCGAGGAAGAAATAAAGTGCCCTCCGAATCCAGGTTCTTATGCCCCGTCTAGGGAAGCATCAGAGGGCGACTCAGTTCAAGAGCAGCCAACTGTCCAATCAAAGCCACCGGGGAGGTACCAACTCCGGGACGAGCCTTCCACATCACATAGAACCTCCAAGGGTTCGAAGAGTGCTAGTTAGGCTTTGGAGCCCTCCTCTACACTTGTCCCGAGGCACCAACGACTACAGTTGATGATATTCCGCACGATGACCGAGTGGGTGATATTACAGTAGCCGGCCTTGATAGGTCAAAGAAGAAAGAGGTGTGGGAGGGCCGGTTCTTCAGTCTAGCTACCTTTACTAGCTTCTGTGGGTGGTGGCCGGTGATATCGCTAACTCTTGAGCGACAATTCCAACTGAAAGAACTTGACAAGTATAATCCAGTAGTCTTGAGACAATTCCGAAAGAGAAATGGGTTGATGTGGTTCACCCAGAGTGTAGTGGACGCAAATGAGTATCTGGTCGGGGAGTTCTACGCCAATGTGGCGCACATAAAGAATGGGACCAAAGTGAGGAATCAGAAGGTGCGATTTGACCAACAGATACTGAACTCCTACTTGGGGTTTGAGGATGTCGAGCTTGCATAGTAGTTGGAGAAACTAGCGATGGGAGATGCAACTCGCTGATAATAGGCTAGATTCATGTAGTTTAGCAATCATTTATGCCCTAACTTTACTATGCTTCACTGTTCTAGGAAGGTTAAATTACGAAAAATGGCTCTAATTGTGAATTTTATGTTTTGCAGGAGCAAGTCGTGATTATGAGGACCTATGACAGTGTTTGGAGCTAAATTAAAGCAAGGAAAGCCCCTCGGAGTTGAGTGCGTGTGAAAGAAGAAAGAAAAGAAGAGATAAACAGCTGATCCACTCTAGCGTGGGCCAAGCGCGGCCTTAGCGCGACCACGCTAGAGTAAAAGAACCTGGGCAGTGTAAAACGCAATTAGCACGGCCAATGCGCGATTCGAGCATGGCCCATGCGCGGTTCGAGCGCGGCCATGCTAGTCACTCCGAAACACGCTAATTTTAGGGGTAAACTTGGAAGTTTGGGAGCAATTTCACTTAACCTATAAGAGGTCCAGCTCGCCCAAAAAGAGTATATCAAGGTGTTTATAGTTTTGTTCAAGGTAAGAAGAGGCAAGAGGCAAGGAGGAAAATTCGGCATCGAGTTCTACCTTTCTTCCTTTTGTTT